>JABFOV010006385.1:0-10747 GCA_022817685.1 Aradophagus sp. ZL-2020
ACTTTCAATAGGCTCTACACAATGTTTTAAATAAATATATTAACGGAGATAGAGTAAAAAAAGTCACATAGCTAATAATAGTCAAGTTACATCGAGTTAAAACAAACTATTTTTCACATAGTATTTAAAAAGAATGAAGGATAATCTATATATGTGCTATTAATAAAAAATCTTCGGACATCCAAGAAAAAAGAAACAATGTTTAAAAAAGTATAATTATATCAAAATTAATAAAAATTAATGCATAAATAATACTTACAAAGGGAATAGTACATTTTACATCTTCTAGACGTTGAGTTAGAAAGTTTACCCAATGTAGATATTTGACTTATTTTGCAACTAAATCCTTCAACTTAACGTATCCTGACTTTCAGTTATTTGACTTTTTTCGAAAACTTTCTCTTACTGTAATTATTTTGACAATCCTCATATCTTTACTCCTGCTCGCAGGCTTCGAAATCATCCGCGCACTCCTCAGCCTCAAAGTCTTCCTCGACTGTAGCCTCCTGGTACTGTTGGTACTCAGATACCAAGTCATTCATGTTAGATTCAGCCTCGGTGAATTCCATCTCGTCCATACCTTCACCTGTGTACCAGTGCAAGAAAGCTTTTCTTCTAAACATAGCCGTGAACTGCTCAGAGATTCTCTTAAACAGTTCTTGAATGGCCGTGGTGTTACCAATAAACGTCGAGGACATTTTCAAACCTTTCGGCGGGATGTCGCAAACTGCGGTCTTGACATTATTTGGGATCCACTCAACGAAGTACGAACTGTTCTTATTTTGCACGCTAAGCATCTGTTCATCGACCTCTTTCATCGACATCCTACCTCTAAAGACCGCTGCCACCGTCAAATAGCGACCATGTCTGGGGTCGCATGCGGCCATCATGTTTTTGGCATCGAACATCTGCTGCGTTAATTCGGGCACTGAAAGGGCAGAGTATTGTTGCATGGATCTAGAAGTTAGAGGTGCGAAACCTGGCATGAAGAAATGAAGTCGCGGGAAGGGTACCATGTTCACTGCCAGCTTCCTTAAGTCGGCGTTCAGTTGACCTGGGAATCGCAGACATGTAGTTACACCGGACATAGTTAGTGAGACCAGATGGTTCAGGTCACCGTATGATGGATTTGATACTTTCAGCGTTCTGGAATAGAATTATTTAGAATTTATTTTTCGATTGATGAATAATTTCATTATTGATGAGAAGTAGTAATAATGACGATTTTAGAAGTGAAAACGAAATAATGTCATTTGCTCTAAATTAATACTGTATTTTTGTAGTACCTGAAGCAAATATCATAAAGTGCTTCATTATCGATGCAGTATGTCTCGTCGGTATTCTCTACCAGCTGGTGAACAGACAGAGTGGCGTTGTATGGTTCAACAACAGTATCAGACACTTTTGGTGACGGCATAACTGAATAGGTATTCATGATCCTGTCTGGATATTCCTCCCTGATTTTCGAAATTAGCAAAGTACCTAAACCAGAGCCAGTGCCGCCACCTAACGAGTGCGTCAGCTGAAAGCCCTGCAAGCAATCGCAGTTTTCACACTCTTTACGCACTACATCGAGCACTGAGTCGACCAATTCAGCGCCCTCGGTATAATGGCCTTTGGCCCAGTTGTTTCCGGCGCCACTCTGTCCGAATACGAAATTATCAGGCCTGAAAAGTTTGCCATAGGTACCGGACCGAACGGCGTCCATGGTACCAGGTTCCAAATCCAGTAAAATGGCTCGGGGAACGTACTTGCCTCCATTTGTCGCTGTTGCAACTGAAATTGCATTCATTTTTATAAATTACTTGTGATGAACGACGTTATTTACATGCAGTATTAAAGTGGCAGAGGATTAACACAAAACATCTTTTATTTTGAGTGTTACACATTGTTTTGATACCTCAGATGACTCTATTTTGAGTTATTATTACCGCTCAATGTATTAGAAAATTTAAAGAGATACTAATCTAAAACAATCTTCGATTAAAGTGAATCATTTATTTCTCTTTTAATCATATTGTTAAAATTGCAGTAAAACCATTGAAATTTGAAAAATCACAATTCTTTAAATATAAACCAAACGAAGATTGACGGTGAATAACAAGTGATAAATAAACAAAATTAAACTTTAAAGTTTCGATTTTACTTAACTCTTTTATCGCGACTTAACTCTTTTATGTTTCAAAAAGTCAATTGTTGATCTACCACTACAATCTTTTTACAATTCTAATGCTTATTCTTAAAACCAACATAACTAGGTATAAACAAAAAAAACATTAATTCAAGCCCTTTAAAATTGTAAATGGAACTCACCCACGAGATTTGAATGCAAATCAAGCCCGTTATATTACATAATTAAAAAAAGAAGTATTGTACTGAAATGAAAAATAATAAAAATAAAGGTCTACCGTTGATACAGTCGGGATGACGGAAATGCGTATATGGCAGGACCTCGTTACTCGTTCAGAGTGCAAATGAGTTTTGGAATTTTTCCCGTCAGACGTGCTCGTCCCTTCTATTCAAATGACTTTATTCGCTCGTATCTTGAGCCCAAAGCGCAAGGCACGCGACACAAAAAGAACGTAATTTCAAACGGAACTAAGTACGTATGAATCATGCGTGACTCTTCAGCAGTCCGTAAGGGTGAACCTCGGCAAAGGGTGAGAACGCATGCACAAAAGGATTATTTTCGGTCCGAATATTAGTCGCTTTGCAGCACGATTTGTTTCGTTTTTTGGAATTCCCCGCGTCGCCCAGAGTTCATTTTTAGAGCATCGTGCGATGGGAAAAAGCCTATAAATAGTCTAAATAAATTTATTGACGACTAAGTGCACGCATGAAAATTATAAAGAAAATTGTACAGTATTTGTTTTAAAAGTAAGATATACCAGTACAATGTCCAAAAATCCCTTTATATTTGTATGTTAATATTTTAACTGGTTCATATAAAAAAGAATGTTAAAAAGATATTGATACATGATGTACTGTTAATTGTAAAATAAACTTGATTCTTTAATTTTTGTAAGTCACTGATCAACTTTGTCGTATATCACCGTATTTTAAAAATTATTTTATTGCAAAAAATATTTTTTCAACTTGAACTTGATGAGTTATTTGATATCAATACAAACCCGATGCTTCATTGTAATAAACAGAAATTCTCTCCAACTGCAGATCACTGTCTCCATGATAAATTCCAGTTTGATCTATTCCATGTTCTTCAGAAATGACCTCCCAAAACTGAAAACAATTTTTTTCGTTAGTTTCATTCAAGAATAAAACATTTGTGCTATTAATTTTCATGTACATTGTACATAGCTGATGATAAAAATTTAAACGTATATCAACATAAGTAATTTTCCGTTAACAATTTACTAGTAAATTTTTTTCATTTGTAAGAGTAATTTTAATTGTTAAACTACTCTTACAATTGAAAAAAAATATACTGTGTAACATTTAATACCATACAATTTTTCAGATTCTAAAATTCAATAGTACTTTTGGTTTTCAATGGATTCAAATACTTTTTTATTAGGATCTAGAATATACCGTTGCAGGAAGTCGGAACACAAGTCGGAAATATAATTGACCCAAGTTCGTTGTACTTTGGGATGTTAGATTCCGTTATTTTTAAACCGCTATTATAAATTGAGCTTGTTGCGATTAGCTCTTTTTTTTCGCGTCCGATGGATAATTTTCGTTTGTTCGATTACGGTCATTAATTGTTCTAAAATAGAGTTCGCGAACGCGCGCTTGAAAGTTTCTACGTTTGAACGGAGTGAGAATCATAGATAAAAGTGTCACGAAGTAAGATGTCCCGGAGGCAAAAAACCTGGCGTTTTTTTCCTGTCAAGCTCGAGTGGTTAATGGCTTTTTTGTTTGCTCGAAAAATAGTCAGTTATTTTGGGTCAAGTTTTAGCAGTAAAGTAATTCTTTATTTTTTTCACGAAGTATCTTTACTCGGTTGTAACTTTTTCTGTCATAAATCTTTCATAAAACTTGTAATAATTCTTGATCAGTTTTTCGATTCTTTCTATAATCTGCAAAACACTTTTTTTCGCAAAAACAAACGAATTAATCGTGCATATAGTTTGTCGCATGCATGAATTTAATCATATTTTAATCCAAAACAAAGAAAATATTAAAAAAAATTATAAGAATTTTGATATATTTATTAAATATTTGATATTGAATTTCAACAAAGAAATATTTGTACTTAAGTTGATAAAATACACAACTGACAGATTTATTGAGAAATAAAGAACTTGAATAAATCATTTACATTTCATTTATTTTACAACTTAATTCATGAGTAAATAACTAGTTCTCCATCTTCTTTTTTCCTTTTTTTTCTAATGACAGTGATTTGTGTACTGTTTTGAACTTGTTTCCCGACTGTGCACACAATGCGGCTAAATCCGATAAAGTATTTTGATTGTAAATGCGCGGCGAGTGCAGCGGCGTATGCAGGCCGCGTAAACCTGTTGCATTTCATGCATTTACAATCCAGGAGTGAACGAACGAGCCGGGCGCGAATGGCATTGCGCACTTAGACACTCGTTTCGGCGGAATTCTGAGAAAAAAAAAGATTGGAAAACCTACTAACACGAAAACTCAAAATATTTGCGAAGTTAAAATTTATTTGCAATTTCATTGCATTAGAACTATTCAAGAATTTAAAATTGTGCATCTTATTTGAAGTAAATTTTTGCGTAGATCTGGTTTATTTGAACTGTTTAAATAACTTATATTCAGAAGGTTTAGGTTTTTCCTTTAATTATTTCAATAATTCGTTTGTAATTGGTCATTTATATTGATAATAAAAATATTTAAAAAATATACTACTTGTGCGTAAGTTTGACTTATTTTGAATTCAATAAATCTTAAGTAGAAGTAATGAATTCGTCATTACTAATGTTTTTAAAAACGTGTTAATAATACACGTTGTTCAACATAGTTAAATTCAAAATATAAGTTTTAGTTGATGAAGCTTTAGAGTTTTGTTTAAACTTGTATTACAACTCGGTTAGAGCAGCTTTTAGATCGCGAGGTCTACCACCCAGCGAGCAACAGATGCTCCAAAAACGTCACAAAATCGACCAAAAAGCAGCGTCGCTCGAGCTAAGTCACACTCAGAAAAGTTGGCCTGGAAAATCTTGTCACCGAATTATGTTTATTTAAACCTACACATGCTCGTTCAAACTTGTAACTTACTACAACTACAACAAGTGAACAAACTTAATGATTCTGTACGTGTAAAATGAAGAAATTGTTTTTCATTTCAAATATTCAAACAATTAATTTTTTATCGATATAACTAAATTAAAATAGAATAAACTATACAGTTTATTATTTTATATATATTTGTAACAAACTATTATATATTATACAACGATTTTATTATATATTATACAACGAAGTATTATATACTTATTCATATATTTATAACAAAACTGTATTTTAGTAAAAACAACTAAATTTTGCAAATGGAACTATAATCCGAATAGTAAGTAGTATATTTTTATCAGGAATAACTATACTTTTAGTAGAAACAACTATATTTTGTAAAATAATGATAATTTTATTAAGAACAAATTATATTTTCATTTATATATTCTGACATCTATATTTTTGTTAGAATTTAATGTTTCTTGAAAAAAATATTTATAAAAAACAAATGCAAAAAAATCAACGAAATACAAGTGAAACCAAAGGATTTTAACTTGAAATTTAGTAATCCAAAGTAAACACTTTACTCGAGTCTATCGATGCACGTTCCAATTCCTCCGACGAATCATTACGAAATTCCGCGAACGCACGAGCACCGATCCCTTTAATTAACCGCTGAAATTAATCGCTTAATCATTCAAGGCATTGGTCGGGGAGCGACTCAAAACTTAACGATTAAGGTGCAGCATTGGTCGGTGAACCGTCGCGATTCTTCGCAGCGCTTAATAATAGCTTGGTACCGTTTGTTGATGCGCCATTCGCAAGCGTTTTGGCCTGTCATGTGGAAAATCGCCGTGTTCGTTCAACGGTAAATGGTATCAAGGCGATTGGCGACTTCTTCGTCGAAACGGATTTCACTGAGGTCGTCGAGAAATCAAGCGCTGCTTAATTGAATTATTAGTCGAACGATATTTTCACTCCGGCTTCTACGTCCACGCAGCCTCGGTGCGGAGGGAGAGAAAAACGGCCAGACAGCCGAGGCGACGGGAGAAAGAAACTTTTGAGACGCGCCACTTGGCCTCGCCGTTCCTTTAAACGCGCGGCTTCGCAGTTTTTCGAGCGGCCGAGAATGAAGTTTAATTTATTACTCGCAGGCCTAATTGCATGCAGCACTTGCGCCTGATTCGCCATAATTAATTTTATTTGCCGGCCGCTCGTCTAGCCGCCATTTCTTCCTTTCGTTTGGCCGCTGGCGAAATTGTGTCGCGCGGTATTTTCGTCGAGAATCCACCTTTTTAGACTTAAGTGGTATTGTTCGTCATTTGCGAATTTCGTTACGAGAAAATGGAAATGTTTAAGTTAAGCTAATAACTTTCGTTTCCAGTTTCGAGTTGAAATTGCAAATAGGAATAATTTAAGATGCAATTAATTTAAAAGAAATTTATTCGCAAATCAAAATGAGCAAACTTGTATTTATTTTACAAGTCAGACTTTCAATAATGCAATTTAGCTTGTTAAATTGGTGAGAAAAATTATCAATTCGCTAAATTAAATTGCTAATTGCAAAAATATTCAAAAAAATTTAGAATTTAAATTTTTTGTAGAAAAAGTCGCAAACTTTTTGCATGTTGATTTGCTCGAATTAAATTCAACAATACGATTCTTCCCTCGCCTATACCGAGGCCTAATTAAGGCACTCACACGGACCACGCTTAATCACAATGAAATCTCATCAAAATTTACGTCCTCCGTAGATTTATACGTCCCGTAACAAAATCTTGTTTATAATTAAACTCGGTCTAAACCACGTCCAAATGATTGTCTTAAAAAGAAACGAGCGAAATTCCCGTGATTAAGGGTATTACAGCGACAAAGTGGGCAGTAAAATCGTGGCCATTTTCGCCAAATAAAAGTACTTGACATTTGACTCGTCGAATCGCGACGGCCAGACCATATTTCGTCAATGAGTCAATGAGCCGATGACGAATTTAAGTGGCGTCACTTTGCGCGCTCATCGACACATTCGTCACGTTGTGTACGTGCGCGCCTGGCAAAAATTGCAAATAATGGATCCCTTTATATCCAGCGTTCAAATAATTGTATAACTTTTTTTTTTTTTTTTAATGAATGATGAACACGCATGTTTGGTGTCGTTCGAAAATGTATAACGTTATCGACGAGTTTGTTTTTTACCAAGTTGATAGTTGTGCCGGTTGGAGATAAACTGACTCATGTCAGTGGCACGAGCAAGCAAAGAAAACGATGAAGAAATGTCATTCGGAATGTTTCAAAAAGTGAACATATGTGGAGGTTATCGACTGTGAAAGATTTATGTTCCACGTACATTATACTAATTCGGTTATAGTCATTGATTCATAGTCATTTTTGAACTTGAAAAACTTATTTACAAATTTAATTTTTGATTGTAATAAAGGAAAAATGAAACTGCACAATTGTTTCTATTAGCCATACAGATGAAAAAGTTCTAGAAAATTTTTCATTTTTAATAAAAAAATCTATTTAAATAAACACGGAAAGAAAAATCAGTCGATTCTCAGTCAAAGCCTTGCCTTTGTCGAAGTTAAGTTTTACTGATACTAAGTGATGTTTTACTAATAAGAAGTTCACACTTAACTTATAAGTGTTTGACACTCGCCAAAAATCAATTTACAATCAAGGAAAGAACGCTTAACATTTGTTGACGGAGTATTCTTTGAGACTTATAGGATAATCCGTGAGTCGAGGACGAGGAAGAAGTGTCGAGGAACGAACCGGTCACATGAGACGACATTATTATATCATTAATTTTAATTTTGATACATCCTTGTTAATACAAATGTATTATTAATTGCTAATTTTTTAATTTTTTGTAAATTATTCATTTTCAACAAATAAAATAAAATATAATTGTCTTTCAATTTTTGTTGTAAATGATTTTGTTAACAAAATTTATAAATGTTGACGCCGCGCAACCATTTCGGTTAGTCACTCGTATTGCCGCGCCGGTTCGCGCGCCAAACTGACTTGAGGCTCGATCGTCAGCTGATTCGCTGTTCGTTCCTCGACACTTCTAGTATAATCCTATGAGTCTTAAGGAATTCTACCTTCATTTTTATTAACGAAAAATTCGTTGACAATTGTGTAAAAATAAGTGGAGTATGTATAATAATCAGTTAATTTTCATTTAAGGGACAATCTGATGAGTTTAACTGATTTTACGTTAAAAATATTTATCTGATTATTCCTTAAATATGATTTAACTGAGAATCGGCTGATTTTTCTTTCCGTGAAGGAATTCAAGGAAAAATATTTACAATTTTGCAATCGCGAATGGCAGTCCTCTTGCCATAACTGTGCAGATGATAAATACGATTTAATTTGTTTTCCCTAATTTAAACATCAAATTTAAATTGAACTAATCTTTAAATCTGATCTTCATTTAATTATTCAAATAATAATAAATTCACTATTTAATCAACTAATCGTTTCCTTTTTTTGCATTCAATGAAACTTTTTATTAATAAACATTTTACAACCGCAATTTCCAATCTTTTTTCTCAGCAGTAATACCGACATAAACCTTCAAGGATGAATTGCAGTGAAAAGATGAAATCCCCGGTAGCGAGGAATTTTCGCCTGACGCTCTATAAATTATGTAGGTTTCGTCGATCAAATGTCGCTGGTAACCGATCGCGCTAATGAAATCCAAACGCAATTATATACGTGCTTCACTTCTTTTCTAATTAATTAATCGAACGACACAATGAAAAAAAAAAAAAAAAAAAAAGAAAGAAAAGAAAAAAACAGCTGGATCTGAACGCTGCGACTTCGCAGTTAAGTGAAAGCCTACATAGTGACCGATGTCAGCAGGAAGTCCGACAACAACTTCTTTCCGCCGTATCGCGTTACTATTGACAATGCGCCGTATCGGTTCGATCTCGAACGTGACACATGTGACAAATCGCCATCGGACACGCGCAACTGACGTCCCGCGACAGGCCGATTGTCTATACTCTAAAGATGACTTTTGAATTTCGATTTCTCAATTTTTAATCAATTATAAACATTCTATAAATCTTTGATACATGCAACAGTAACTTAATTTTCACAATTACAAAAAGTAAATGTTTAAATATTATTAAAACACTGTGAAAAAAATAAAAATAAGTTGTTATTTTATTTAAATTCAAAATTACTTGTTTTAACTTTTTTGCGAATTTTTCCTTCAAATTGAAAATGTGAACAATATTTTCTCCCACTAAATACACAATTTACGCTCGCTCAACCACAACGTTTACTGAAAAAAAAGTAAAAATATAATAAAAACGAAACTGCAAAAGAGTCCACGACTTCAAACAACGTTCAATTTACATTCCCGTCTCCGCGGCAAAAACTTTTGCGAAGCGCGTAAAATTGACATCACATGCTCCGCGGGCATAAAACGCTCGCGAACAGCTGCTCAAAGGTTCCCAAGCGCGAGCGGAAAACGCGCGCGAGCTTCCACAATGAATCGTGTTATTGTACGACGCGCATTGCAACGCAACGCCGAACCGAGAAGCGTAGCGTGAATTCCAGCGACTCGGCGGGTTTTGTAATACGATGTTGCCGGGAGCACGCTTAGCGATCCAATGCAGACGTCGCTTTACTTTTTTAAGTAAACTGACGATACATACAATGTCATTTAGATCGCTCATAAACTATCGTGTGTTTCGATGTTAAATCGCTCTTTGACTTTACTTGCACATTAATTAGCAAAATGTTTGTAAATTAAAATGTTTTTATCTGACTTATTTTAATTAACTTTAGTAATAATCGATTTTTTATAATATTAAGTTTAATAAATTGTTAATAATATGATTTCCCAATCAATACCAATTATATGATTCACCAATGTTTTTTTGAATTGAATTGAATTGAAAGTTAAAATTTAATTCTTGTGTTTAATTCTTTTTTTTTTTTAATTGATTTCGATTTTTTTTTATTCTATTATGTACTTTCATTTTAAAACTTTATATTCAAGATGAAATTGTCAAAATATTTTCCTGATATGTAATTCATTCTGGTCACTTGTGTATATTTAAAGTCCGTAGTAGAAAAACATTGACCGATCTTTCGTAAAAACATTGTATCTCAAAAATATACATTACGATATCAGCATATGTCGAAAAGTATTGAAAATTAATTAAAATTGCAATCAATTTTGAAGTAAATGTTAAGTGAAGTAAAAAAACTTAGTAATTATTTCTAAATTATGTTCCATTAAAAAATGAGTTTGACGGTCTAAATATACTAGAAATAAGTTGATAACTACATTTAATTTAAGTATACAAAATTACTCACTTTTCGCAAAAAAAAAAAAAAAAAAAAAAAAAAAAAATATAAAAAAAAAAATTAAAAAAAAAATAAAAAAAAAAAAAAATTTTAAAAAAAAATAAAAAAATTAAAAAAAATTCATTAATAAAATTTAAAATAAAAAAAAATATAATAAAAAATAAATAAAATAAAAAAAAAAAAAATAATAAAAAATAAAAATAAAAAAAAAAAAAAAAAAAAAAAAAAATAAAATAGTAAAAAAAAA
>JABFOV010006386.1:0-10746 GCA_022817685.1 Aradophagus sp. ZL-2020
GTATTAGACATATGCTAAGGAAGTACGAAACGTTTTTTATCAACAAATTCAAGAATAAAAATGTACGAAGTACAATTTTGTTTTCCATTTTATTGTACAATTTTGAAAATAATGCACTCTCGATTGTAATGCAGCGATCTTATGAACACAACCAAATTCGATTAACTAAGCCCGTTTAATCTACCATCTAATATATACAATTAAATAAATTAACTGCACCTCCGAGTGCAATTTCATTGCGAAAATAACACGTCGAACTTCATTTTACCACTGCACTTGACTAAGTAGCTTTCGCAACTATCGTATTAACATTGACAACCTTGAAATCCAATCGAATAAAACTGAGTATCAATTTCACGCCGGCAATTATCAATTCTATTAATCTTGGAATAATATTTACGACGATCGCGATCGATCGGAACATTGTTGGAAGAAAATTATCGACTGTCATCGGCGATAACAATCGTGACTAATTATGCGGCCCTCATCCTAACGGGAACAATGATCATGACTGTTCCAAGTTGGAAGCAGCGCCTCCTTGAGCGGCGTATCTCCCGGCAGCATCGCGGCAGAAGTTGGAACTTTTGAGTGGATCGCTTTCTTCGATAGCTGATCCTAGACCGCTAATTATGTCCCGCCGGTGTTCTCGAGATAAGAGTAAAGACAAACGATCAATATTCATTACAAGCTGCGCCGGGGATGAAAGGCCCGTCTCCCACTGACTCTACGAATTGATGTTAACAACCGATCGCTTTGAATCATCTCGCTAACAAGTCGCCCCACACTCAAGGTGTCCACAAACGGATCTTGTTATTTAATGACGTAAGAAAAACGAAACGGGGGAAGAAAAAGGATAATCGCATTCTCAAACATACACTTTCGGCCCTTCTTTTTTCCATTTTCATTGAAAAAGATTTGTATTCTAATATTTTTCCAAAAGAATCTGTTTCTTTTGAATGGAATTACACGTTCGATAAAAATGTCACTGCGAATTGTTTCTTGATTTAAAAATAAAACGTTTGATGTAATAGGATTCACCTTGATTGAAAAGGATTCTAAAGAAAACGATATTCGTTTTATAACAAAAGGTATATTTTTTTCTGGCTGGAAAGTGACAAGTCATTTACGTTAGTTTGCAGTAAAAAATATATTTGATGTAATAAATTGAAATTATATTATCTTGATCCAAGAACGAAAATGACTTGATTCAAATAATGTAATTTTCAAAATAAAATACTTCCTATAACTTTTAACACTAAAAACACTTCTCGACGTTTTAACTCGCAGTTTTATCACGTTGAATATTTGTTACCATTGGAAAAAAATATATGTATAACTGAATAAAAAACTATTACTCCGAATAAAGAATATTCCTCCTCGTATTTTTTTAACTGCTCTTCCAAGTATCTTAAACTACGTCCCGAAACGAGGCAATCTCGTCGTCCCAACATTCCAAAACGATTCGCTCCCAAAGTATCTCAATCAAAAACATTTGCGACTTCGCCTGTTCAGAGATACTCATTTGGCCCTTTCCACGAAAACTGTCTCATTATAAGTCATCATTTGTGTCGTCTTTTCTATTAAAACTGTCACAGCCATTCTTTTACCGTCCTTTTTTTCTCACAATCAAGTTACCCTCTTAATTCAAGACCCCAGCGACTCCGAAAAAAAGAACTACCACAAATGAAGATACTCCCCCCTCCCCGCGGCACCATCTCCCCGAGTAAAACAGATTCGCAATCGTCGAGTTCGTCAGCGACTTCGGAGAAATGTACATAGCAGCCGTGCAAGGGTGCAATTTCGCGAGCAACATCTTGCAAATTGATATCCCATTTTTCCGAATGCAAATCGCGCCGGTCACGTCGCAAATGTCACGCGGCCGAAAATTGCGTCTTGTCTCCCGCGCGTCCGTCTAATTTTCCACACGCGAGCGTTATTTTTGATGTGCCTTCGCCGAGCGTTGCGGTGCGTCGGGACGGCCGAGAGGAAGGCGGTGGAGCGAGGCAGGGGGGGGGGATCTGGCACGAGACGGTGTGCGTTCCCTCAGACACCGACGCGCACGCACACGAATCCGCGTGGCAGAAGGAAAGCGAGAGGGTGAAGGCGAAACACGGCGCAGGGGCATTATAACGGAGCTACAAATCATAGGACAGAGGCTCTATATGGAAGGGTCGGTTGACAGTGGGACGTTACACGCTCCGCACTGTATTTCACTATATTTCACTGTGTATTTCATCGGCGTGTGTGCGCCCGTCGTTGTGTGTGTTTCAGTGTGAATTTATATATGTATGTGCGTATTTGATCGTGTACGTGTGTATTTGTGTACACATGTGTGTGTATGTGTGAGTATTTGTGTGCGCGCGCGTTGGCCCGGTTCATCCCCGAAACGAAAACTTGCGAATCCCCCGGCGCCGGTGTGCGCACGCGCACTGCGCCCATCATCGACCTTCGTCGCGCGTTCCGAAGCGCGACGTTGTTACGACTGCTTCTCTCCCGTGTATTACACGCTCGACGCGGCGCACAAAAAATTGGATACCATCGCACGCAAAATTAACGGTCGCCGCGCGGCCTGCGATTACGTCCACCGATTGCCGGATATGCCTCGACTAATCTTTATTGATAATTACTTCTAGATATAGTAGTCCGGGAATTAAGGGATTTTGATTTTGAGAAAATAAAATAATGGGATTAAGAATTAATGATGCAAACACGCGTGTCGCTTGTGAGAAATTCACGACAAAAAAGACTGGCGATGTCTCGTAATGGGACATTTATTATTGAGAAATATAAATATGCGTGTGGATTTTTTTATTTGTACGTTTACTTCGCAGCGGCTGTTGAAGTTATTAGTTTGTTTGGTGAGTAATTAATAATAGTAATGCTCACTTGTCCTTGGGATTAAGTTTCGCCATTTCGAGCGGATGAATTTCTTTTGCTTCGAAGCTGCCAATAAAAATATTCGACGCTTCAAAGTAGGACCCCGCGACGAAAGGCCGTCAAAGTAAACCGCACAATCGGGGCGTCATTTTTGTTGCACCGAAGACAACTCGATCGAAATAGCCGATTGATTTACGACGCTTGTCCAAACACAATGGCCAATTAACATTTAGGTTTTAATTGTCGCCGGTGATTCGTTATTATAAATAACTGGTCAGCGCGCTTATAAGTTATGATTACGAGTGATTAATCACCCGAGGTGTATATGTCTTTCTCGCAAGCGGTAAGACAACAGTGCGCACTGTATAATCGGATGTCATATATTACCGTTTAAGGGAACAGTTATCCATTAAGACCATTAACATATAGTAAATGGTAAGACGCGTAGTAATGGCAGCATGAAGGTAATAACGGCATGAGTGATGCTAATCGTCAATAATTAGAGCGGATTCGTGGGTTTTCGAAAAATTTAATGGCACAATCGCATTCGGACGAAAACGTGTCGCGCAGTTTATTAGAAATGATACGAAAACAAAAGTGAAACTCGCTTAAACGTTTTATCATACGTCTGTAATACTTGTTTTGAAATGTTAAATGTTGTAATTTATAATTATCTTTTGAAACGTTGGTTCAAAAAGTTTAATAAACTGTATACTTTACTTATTTTAAGTTTCCAACGTTCATTCAAATAATAGTTGAATGAATTATAAGTTTATAGATGAATCCTCCTGTTCTTTCTAACATAAATTTACAAACATAATTTATTTTTCAAACACAATGAAAATTTGCAATAAATAATTATCTAACCGAGAAGAAAATATTTTTCTATAATTGCCGAGTGAGAAAAATGTCACTTTTCTTACAAGAGTAACCAAAAGTTCTTATATTATCTCTTACTTGAACATGAAGAGGCGATTCAGAGTATGACATTTCTATTCGAAATCTTACAAATGAAATCATTGTATTGAGTGCGAAAAGTGCGAAAACGTCCCTACCGAAAATTGTCCCCAGCGATCACTTCCCCTGGTCACGTGCAACCAACTTGGTTCGTTACCCAATCGGACGATTATATAAGAACGCTCGCAATCGAATCCGATATCTCTGAAAACAAAACCGAAACGGGCACTTTGGTTCCGAAAAAGGTGGCTTCCAGAAACGGCGCGGCCGCCCAACCCACGAGATCGACTATTCAACGACATTCTCACGCGAGTGTACTTATTCCCGATTAAGGACCACGCTTGAAAATCCGGATCAATATATAATCGTCATTGTGAATTGCGCGTAACTATATGTATAAATTATTTATTCAATACATCTGCATAACTCCTGGAGCACGACTGCAGTCGCGCAATCGTGATATCGCGGAAGAGGCGGGAAAAAGAGTTGGATTTAAAACATCAGACTCATAGGTTGCAATGTTAATTGGTCAATAAGAAAACCATTTTGATAAATTTATTTTGTGAATATACTTTTTTTATTGCCGGTAGATGGAAAAAAGTATTCTTGTCTATTTTGTATGAATGTTCGTACGTATTTGAATGCGTGTACATTTAAAAATGTTATTACATATATACAGATTTTAACTTGTTTTGTTTCAAAGAGTTGTAAGTTACATTTAATTTTGCTTTTTTAAATGAAACAATTACGAATTCGTGATGTGAAATCTATTTCCGCTCTTAAATTGATTGCGATCAATATGAAAAGAACAATGATCGATCATCGAATATTCAGCGTCAATAATCGATTAAGATTTATGAGCACTTCATACAACGTGACACTGACGATCCGACGGTGAATGATAATTTGAACGTTTCCATTGTAAAAGTAACAATGGCTGATGCAGTTTCCTTAGCGACTTTAAACGTTGATAAACGATCCTTGATGACAGATTTATATTGATAAATATTATTAATACGCTTTGCAATTTCTTATTTCAACATCTTAAGATTACAAATTATAAGCAAATTAATCTCAAATCACTATTTTGCTCTTGAAGGATCACTGGTATTTCCTTTTACTATAACTAAGAACAACGATCAACAATTTTAAAATAGACCATCATATAAATTACAATCAATTTAATTTCATGAATCACTGAAATTACGTTGATTGTCAGTGGTCACAAATAACCAGAGTCAGACTAAAATTACACGTTTCTTAAAGAAAGAGTTAAATAAAGCATAGTAATCTCACAATGTTTACGTAAAATTTTTTACATAATTTATAATTTCACAACAAATTACCAAACATTCACGTAGAATTTGCAAAATTACTTGATTTATCATATAAATATTTTTTGCTCGAATAATTTTATCGGTCGGTGTTTTATCAGTGTTTCAAGAATTATACAAGGCACAATTGCACTGTTTTTACAAGCAATCATAAATTTCCGTTTATCATAACCACAGTCAAAGATCATCGTCGATTCGTCCGAAACTTTCATTTGGCGAACTGATTTTCCGCGTTGAGGTTGATTTAAGAATGCCGACAAGAAACGACGGCATTTACTAATGCAAAGTGTTTTCCTTTTCTGTTGCAGGTAAGTTCCTCATTGACGTCATCAGCGGGACAGGCCGATTCGGCGAGGCGGCCGGATTTTTGCGCGACAACGCTTCAGCCCGAATTGGTACATTAGATCAGATAGGCCGCGCCGCGTGGGCCGCGACTACTAATAAATGGCGCGCGCACGACAATGCACACTCGGCCGGCTTAATTTATACACGCGCGACTTTCTAACACCACGCCTACCTCGTTCCACTGTCGCGCATTTCCGCCATCGCGGCAACAACCGTTTATGTTCGCGGATCGCAACAAAACCGTGAGATGAGGTTACGCGGATCGCGCCGTTCCGCGTGCGGATCACAAAGAACCCGATTCTCACCGAAACTAATCAGATTGCGGAAGGAAAGACGCCTTGATGCGATTCAACCGACTAATTCGGTCGAACTCGTTTTTTCAGCGAATTCATAAATTTCAGATAGAGTATCTGATATTTCCAGTCGTAAGTCTGAGGGAATTTCGTTAAAAAGCAATGTACGTACAACAAAATGTGTATACAGCAAAAATACTTTTATAATTTACATGACGTATGGTTAACTTGGTTGATTCTGATTTTTTTTTTTTATCTTTTTGCAAAACAATTTTTAACGTTTGGGAACCATCGACTTACTGATTTGTTTTCAATTTAATTAAAATCTGTAAGTCAAATTGAATATTCACAGTTTTTACACAAAAACATTCAACATATGAAAATGCATAAAAATTATCTTTTTCGGCTTCTTGTTAAATGATATGAAAGGCATTTTACGTAGTTTATTTTAAAACACTGTGACTTGTTTTCAGTGTTAAAGCTTGTAAAAATATTCAAGTGTATATTCAATACACTTAAGAATCTCCCAACTTGAAATTCATTAACTTATCGACATTACATACTTCTGGGATATTAAATTATAACGTATTATCTTGACTATTCCTTTTCGATTAATCTCATTAATAATCCACGACCAAACGATACCACGACATAAATCCACGAGACAATCCCACAATCTCCCCGAAATCTTAGCGACAAATTTAATCAATTAAACTGGCCGAAAAATGAACGAGAAAATATCAAAGTCCATTTAGCTCGATAGTCGAAAATCGATCAAGCCAGAGGAAGTTGGACAATAAATTAAGAACAATGTGGAATTTAAAACGCGCGCCGGTATAGGTAATGGGCCGTGTCGGCGAAATTCAAGATCGTTGAACTTTTCTCTCTATTTTTTCTCATCGGTTCGACTAGCGAGCCGGTACGCCCGGTGTCGTAAACCACGTCAAAGAAGCGGCGGGAGATAGTTACCGAAGCACTTTGATTAAACCGCTACGCGCCATTATGTTATCATTAATTTATTGTAGCTACGGCTCTCGGTCGAAATTTAGTGTATATCCTGCTTTACGTCCCGCTTGACGGCAGATAACATAATTTGCTTCTTTATGAAATGCCCGCGAATTACGGTTGCGTTTTGTAAATAACCGAGTCACTCGCTTTTCAATATCCGCCGTCCGGCCGCGACGGCTGTATATCCATCGTTATGCCGCTGCCTCTGATATTATCTTGCATTTTTACGCCGCGTATATTCGCACTGTACGCACGCACGGGCGATGGTCGAAGGTGTTCATTAAAAAGGCATCGACCAAATTTATGGCCGATGAAAAGCGCGCCCCCTTCTGCTCACGAGTTTGTAACTTATTGCTGTTAGTTTTGTCGGCAGATTTGAGTTAATTAGTTGGTACGTTCAAAACGGATTGCAGGAAATCGATTGATTAGTCAAAGATCATTCAGCGAATGTCAGTAAATTTATTGGCAAAGTTGTAATCAAATTACCTTGATGAATGTTTTTGTTCCTTGTTGCTAATTAAGCAAAGTAAATAGTTGATTACCAAAAAAAAGTTGAATAAATTATTTAAAATTGATTGGTGACTTTTTTTTGTGTATGGTACGTCAAAGTTTGTTAGAGAAACAAAGAACGTGTTTAGGTAGAATATTGTAGCACCACTTTCAGTATTTCGCATTAAACGAATGTAAATTTATATCCGTCGAATTTCCATTTCATATTTAACAACTTCAATATTTCGAACGCGAAGCTTTGCCGAAGTAGCGCTTCATGTTTATTTATAAATACACTAATTTGATAATTATAGCATTAATGATACGACTATTAATAGATTGCTTTAAGTTTGAAAATATGTTTCAACTTGTTTATAACATGTAGAGTGAGTCTGGCAAAGTAAAATTGATTTTTTTTTTTTTTGAAAAAATGTATAATTATTTTTGCTTACTTTTCTCTCAACTTCGATTATGTTAATTCGCATTAAACAATAACTTAAATATTTTTTGTTAATCTCTTCTACATTTTAGAAAACGTAAATTGAACTTTATACTAAAAATAAAGTGATTCCCGGGTTAGGAAGTAGGCTGAAATGAAGAATATTCTCGTCTTTGAATTACATGCTAGTTATTTTTCCTTTATTAGTTCATTTGTTAAGTAAATTTGAACTCTTCAAGTTCACACGTTGACACGTAAAAAATTTTTAATTTCCTTTGCATAGCCGACAAAAAAATCCAGTCACTCTCAAGAAACAGTAAAATCATGCACTTTGAAAGTACGACCATCTGCTAGGAAATTTCTGATACTAAACTCCGCATACTCTGGCGTCCCATTTTTCTCGGCTCAACACACCGAGCGGCTCGCGATCTTCGCAGTACATAAATTCTCTCATCATCGAAGTCGTTTTTACAAGCAAACCAGCTCGAACAATGTCCTCGGCGAATGAAATAAATCGAATTACGAAATCGCCACTGTATCTCTATCTTTCGAAAATAATGGAACTAACGATCTGAAATCGTTTCAAGGTGAAGAGATACGGATTCGCCTTCGAGCTTAGGAGAAAAATCGCCGCGCCGTATCTCGGGTCGTGGCGACGCGCGCAGCCTTCCATTGTGTCGGATTTGACGGCGGCAAGCAGTCTGCCGTCGAGTTGGTTAGCGTCGCGACAGAATTCCTCCATCCTTTCGCCTTTGTGCGTGTCGGTGTGTGGATCGGCCGGCCGGTCGCCTATCTTGCGTCTCGCGGACGCGGACATTCTCGTTCGAGACTCGCGACCAATGGCGGTGAGTCACGCCGCGCTCGGCTCCGCGGTTAATTGTAAAATCACCGGGATAAATTGCATAAAATTATGATGAATGTGGAAAGCGACGGCGATAAATATCGCCCGAGTCGGCAACGTAAGTCAAACGGCCGTGATGAATAACGCAGCGCCGGCGAAATTGCGCCGATTAAGCCGCGGACTTTGGAAATTTATCGCGATGCGCTTTGATCGTAGATTCGTTGATGATTTGGGCCAAGGAGGAGGGGGGGGGGGGGTGATTGAGTTTGCTATTTTGAAAGAACTGTTGAATGAATAGATAAATTACTATTAATTCAACTACTGAAGTTAACATCAAGTCAATTTTTTTATAACGGGGATTATATTCAATATTTTGGTTGAATCAATTGTTTGTTTCATTGAAGTATTGAATCCATAAATAGTACAACATGCAAATATACCGTGCACATTTTTTAACGTATAGCTCAGTTTTCTGAATATTTTGTATTTATTGTTAATTTAGATTCTGGACTTCTTTTGAATTTAAACAAAAATTATTTGAACAGGTTTAAAGTTCGACTTGAAGTTGTAATTTTATTCAAACTAATTTTCACGAATAAATTTAAAATTATAGCTCAACACTTTTAGCCGAAAATTATATATCAATATCGTCTGCGTCGTATTTTTATTTTTGAAATTTCACGTCAAGATGAATCGTAATTCAAGATGGCTGACTAAACATTGCCGTCAAATATATAACTTGATTTTCTCAATGTCAGTAAGCAAATTTCGCGTCAGGTAGAGCTCCGAATTGTGGCGTTAACAATTGTGCTATGTTTTATAAACGTCAAAGCAAATTTCGCGCGTACGTCTACAAACGTTACTTCAAATTTAACAAAATATAAATGGAATATCACATTTGAATGACAGAATTTTCGGCATTTTGCCCGCCGCGCGATGATTGATTTCAATTTTATCCATTATTTGGTAATTAATTAATTGTAAACCCAATGTTATCATTTTTGTATTTAAAACGTCACATAAATTGTCGTATATAATTGACTTTGACATTTGGTACAACGCATTACTTTAGCATTGCCGTTTAAAAAACATCGCGATGAATATTAATATAGTTTTTAGTGATCGACAGATAAATTGCGTTGACACTCGCAGTCGTTTTTACGATATTCTTCACTCTATCGCATAATTTGATTTTCATGCAACGAACACATTTGTTGTATCAACACATATCAATCCAACAAAATATTTAATCAACATAACAAACATATAATTCAATTTAAGATCTCAAATACTTATCTTCTGCATTATCATCTTAAGAAAACATAAAAAGCAATGCTACTTGTTCACTAGAAAGTTTAATTAAATTGTTGCAACTAAACTGTTTTGGTACTGCGATGAGATTTATGATTACGGTTGTTATACGTTCAATCGCAGCAGTTATATTTATGACCGCCATTGTAATACTTACACTCCAACATCCACTTTACTAAAAAACTTATCCTATTTTTCCCACGTTCTCCAAGTAAAATAAATCATTAAAATCAATAAATGAATGAACCATAATATACATCGTATAATAAAAATTTATTTGAAAGTATCGATAAGTTTGCTCGTCGATTTCGTCATTATCGCCACACGCTTGAGCGTGCGCGGTGTTAATAACTATTCGGAAAATGTCGCCAGTTCGTCCGCCGACTAATCGCTGAAGTCATTAATATTCATTAATAATGTAAACCATAACACATTCGAGTCAGTTTCGCTTTTCATAATTTCTCAAGTGTACGCCTCATCCTGCCAAAGTCCGTCTTTCGTATGCATCCGCGCCGGTTAATTCCCGATGCGACGCCACGCGGCATACTAATTAGTTGAGAACGAGAGTTACGCGCGCGGAATACGCTCCGGTGCGGCCCGGGACGGCGAAAAATGCCCCCCCCCCCCCCCCCCCCTCCCCCCCCCCCCCCCCCCCCCCCCCCCCCCCTCGCCCAATATCGCCCCCCCCCCCCCCCCCCACCCCCCCCCCCCCTCCCCCCCCCCCCCCCCCCCCCATCCACCCCCCTCCGCCCTCCACCCACCTCCCCCCCCCCACTCCACCTCACCCGCCCGCGCACTCTAACAACATCACGCACTCGCGATCTCATCCACATACCTCTTCTCCATCCCGCT
>JABFOV010006387.1:0-10743 GCA_022817685.1 Aradophagus sp. ZL-2020
CCCAATATTATGCTTCACAGTCAACGCCACTTTTGATACCCAAGTCGCCGGCTTTGGGATTTGTTGTCTTTTCACGCGACTGCCTCGCTCCAATCTTTGATCACCTTTTTTTCCCCGGATTCCAGCCAATTTTCGTATTTCTTTCAGTTTAAAATTATCACGATGCTACCCTTCTTTTTCTTTCTTTCTCTCTTTTCACTTTTGTTTTGCTTTTTGCACATTCAAACGCGAACAAGTTGAACTTTCGAAAATAAGAATGAAGTAAATGCAACGCGTTACTCTTTCACTATTTTTTCTCTGGTCGGAAGAAGAAGAATTTTTGTTTATTTTCGAATTTTTTTTTTTTACTACTCGTTAAATTGCAATTTGAAAATTGTATTTTATAAATGTAAAAAAAAACTTTTTACTCACGCTGAAATGAAATTGAATAACTAATTTTTATTTTTGCGTATTCATTGCAAATATAACATTGCAAACTTCGTGCACATTTTTATTTCGCATTTTTCGGTAGTTTTTGCACAAACAACTGAAAAGAAAAGTTTATTTTGTAAAATTTTTGTAAGTATATGAATTCGTTGCCAAGAATTTGTATTAAGAACCAAAAAATTTATTTGGTCAGAAGTATTTTTAGCTGGTTGGAGAACAAAATGCAAACCAATGAATAATCAAATTATTATATTTCACTATAACCTGTATTTGACGATTCGTTGATGTTACGATTGTATACGTGCGATAACTTATTTCGTTTTACAATATTGCAAAATCAGCTACAAGATTTACGTACAGTCTGAATGAACGGTGTATGTTTGCAATATACATTAATTATTTACAAAAAATAATTATCAATAAAAAACAGTAACATTTCTATACATTTTACAAAATGTTCTTTGACGTCTATAACTCGTTAAATGGTCTAGTCTTAAAGTAATACCCCCTTTTTTTGATTTAAAATAAATATATAAATTTTTATCCGCAAAGTATTTTAACTATGTTTACATACTTGAATAAAACGTCAATGAAAATTTAATCGTCCAGATGCTATAAAGTATAATAACATTGCTCATAAATCATAGTAACACTTCATTGAACAGATTGCGTTGAAGTACATGAAATTTCAAAATATTTTACTCATTGAAGAAAACGTTGTTTTAACGTAGACGGAGATTAAAAAGTTGCGCAAGTCTTGCTAATTTTTATTGTAAGCATCTACGATAAAGTTATTCCAGCTGTTGACCATCAAGATTAATATCGTTGTTTTACAATGTATACATTTTTATACACGAAACTTTAATGGTTTTTTAAACGTATAATGACTAATAATAAATTGAAATTAGAAAAAATGTTTAATTTGCTTTGGCATTTTGGCACTTACATGTGTAAAAAAATTGATATTAATATTGCGTTTATTATATCATGTAAAATTTAGAATTACGAATGAAAGTACAGAAATAAATTATCGAGTGCCAAGGTGAAATACTGAAACTTTTTTTTTTATTATACTTGCAATTACTTAAAATAATGAACAGTCATATAAAACAGTTGAAAACGTGTTTTGAAGATGTATCTTCACAAAATAGATAACCACCTGGAAATTAAATCTAAACCCCGTGTGATTACATGAATGATGTTTTTAAATTTTTTTTTTCCCCCAAAACGTATTTTATATGGCAAAATGTAATATTGCTTTTCCAATTTCAAAATCCAATAAAACATTTAAATTCAAAATTTTTATTAATTAATTTAGATAATCTTTTTAAGTGTTTTTAATTGTATTTTTATTTTATATAATATTTATATCTTGGAAATCTACATTTCTAATATATTTACAATCGTTCATTCGTTAGGTAATTTTTATTTAAGCACGACATAGTCGTTTATTCTTTACATAAAAAATCTCGAGTGAGCCAAATTGAGTACAAAATTAATGGAAACAATTAACGATACGTAAACTGTAAATTTATTAGGTTCGCTCGAATTTTCTACACAACTCTTTTCAACAAGTTTAAATTTCTATTTGATAAACTATAATTTCTTTGTCCGTGGTTTTAAACAATAATTTATTTTTTAAGTCAAAAATAATTACAAAATTGGGAACAATTAAATTTAAAAGAACTAACGGTGAAGCTTTCATTGGCGAAATTGATACACTGAGAAAAATTTCGCTGAAAATTTATGAAACTTTTATTTATAATATTTCACGTATAATGCTCAGGGGTAAGTTCTCAATTTAAAAAATCAGTTTTCAATTAAAAAACTGCGCATATTTTAAAAAAGTATCGAAAACATAGTATAACAAGAAAATCGTAACAATTTTAATTTTTAAATTTAAAATTTTAAGTAATATTTACTATAAAATGACATTCAACTTGAAATAATGATTATAACGATTGCTTTAAACAACCTTCATGGATTTTCTTTTTTTTTAATTTTTTACTGCGTAGCGCAGTATTTTTTGACGCAATATTGTTCATACTTTTTCTAAGAAATTTTTCTCAGTATGTATATAGATATATAATCAAAGTAGCTGTTTCTCTTTTTTATTATGAATATGTTCGTTATAATTTATAATTGTTAGACTTTCGTAATAAAAATTTACAACATTTTTAAGGGGCTGTTTAAAATTCTTATTAAATTATATTACATAATTAGAAATTGACATTGTTGTAATGCATTAAATACAATTAAATTCGTGAGTATTTTCGCCACGACGTTCTATTTTTATACAAAGAGTAATAATACCTAATAATATAATATTTCGTCGGGTGACAAAAATCGGTGTGCCGTTTTGAGTAAAAATTATATGAAATATGAAATTATAAAAAAACGATGGAATAAGTCGCAGGGATTACAACATAAAGTAAAATTATAAATATTTTCATGAAATAACAATTTATGTCTAAATATATAAATAACATCTACATTACAGCTTATAAATTATATTACCAGAAATAACAAATCAGTAATAAATTCGAGACTATGTCAAGACGCAGATAACTCTTCTTGGGCAAAGACTAAAATGTAATACAACACTGAGAGAAGTTAATGTAAATTGATAATTGAAAATTTACAACAAAGAAACAATAATTTAATGCGACTAATTTCGATACACTCATTAATGTACAAATTTCACTCAATTTAATATATCATCGCACTAGATTCAGCTTGTGTTTGTAAACATTTTATTCGTTGCTCAAGAAAAATATTACTACACGGAAAAAAATAATATGAAGCTGACAGAAATACACGTAAACTCACGAAGAAAAAAGTGAAAATATTGTAAATTGATCTTTTTAATTTATGTATACCTGTTAGTGAAAGTCACTTCTCAAAGTACTTTGATCATAAACAGTTTTATAAGTCAGACACACAGTAAGGCAATGTCTTCTGTTTACAGCTGTCAACATGTACAGGCCTCATCGCTATACTTTATTTAATTAGCCATACTGTATGTGAAATGTAAGTAAAATTCTACTAGTGTTCATCATTAATTTCTTTCCGTGTAATTCATTTTTTGAATCATGAAATTCATTCGAGGTTCTACTACTTCAAATTTCCTTTTATCATATTCTCGGGTACAGCATTCGATTGCACTTTAATATTATAACCCAATATAACCTGAATCCACGGGATCTGCGTAAAATTCAAAAAGAAAATTCGCATTCTATTAAAAGAAACCATAAACTCAATTAAAATAGAATCACATTTTCTTTCTAAAGACTACCCAGAATCAACGGTTTCTGGAATGTATGGGCCCCGATCAGGGTTAACTTGCCAATGGATCAGTGTTATCAACAAATTAGTACAGTTCGTTTAATAAGTACTGTTCGTCATTCCAATCCAATTGACACGGATTGTCAGTCTCGTTCACTCAGCTGAGCTGGTAGTACTCGGGCGCGAAGTCGTTGGCCAGGTTGCTGAGGAAGTTAAAATCCGACGAGCTGTTGCTATTATCAGCCGAGGGTGGTGGGGCGGAGTTGACATGCACGTTCTCGTTATAAAAACCTCCAAAGTTTCCATAATTATCTCCACTATCATTTTGATTTATGCTACCGGGAGGAGTAATAACTGCTGCAGTTGCTGCCGCGATCGCGGTGGCGGTGGTCGTGATTCCTGGTGTTGGGAACGGATCCGGCGATGAAACGTAGCTGTTAGGAATGCTAGAAGCTTCGCCTCCTTGGTGGTTGTGTACATGTCCGGTCTGTTCGTAATAAGCATTGGAGTGACACTTGTTTCCTACTCTGTAATCTGACTGGTGCGGACTTACGTAATTATCTATAGTGTGATGGTGTTGGGGGAGCTGCGTTTGGATTTCGCCATAAAAGTGTTGTCCACCTTGGGAGTGGGCATGGGAAGATAAGCCATCATTATGGTAGCCTCCCACACCGTTATAACAGTAACCACTCGCTACGAAGTTTTCTTGCAACTGATCTGACTGAGTGTTGGGGTAGCCTTGGGGAGTAGCATAGCTGTTATTAATTTGCACGTTCCGATGATAGGAATTGTACGTGCCACCTTGAGAGTAACCATTATAGTCATTAACGTTTCCGTAATGAGACTGTTGTTGCTGGTGGAACTGCATCGATGAATTGCAGATGGATCTAGACGTAGCACTGCTTTGTCTTGAATGGTGTGATATTCGAACCTGGTTTTGCCTTGCGTACAGTGGATGAATTTCATTCTGGTAGGCTATCCTATGTTGGTAGGTTTCTCTGGAGCAGTATGTGTTCTGTTGAGCAGCTTGTTGGTTAACTCCGGCGATGGGATGTCTGTTAACAGGGATTCCGTTTCTGTAATCCATGCCAGCATTCGATTGGTACATCGACTGCTGTTGGAAGTGGGTTTGGGAGTTCCTGTTGCTATGCGGTGATACAGTGTTCGCATTCGTCGAACTGTGTTGGAGAATCGGATTTTGTCCCGAGTTTGTAGACGAAGGCGAGCTTCTGGCTCTCTGCATGTAATTGTGGGCAGTTTGAACGTTAACGGGACTCCCTTGTTGAAGGTGCACCGAAGCCGGAGTTCCTGGCGTCGAAGAAGGTGTTAAGCTCCTGGTGGAAGAACCTTGACCAGGCAATCCAGGGGTACCAACGGTCGAATCCGGCATCGCTAGAAGGACCCCGTTGCTGTTGACAGAACATATATCCTTCGTGTTTGTTACCGGCGACTTTTTACTTATTAACACCTGCTTCGCGGAGTTGGGACTTTTGTGGCCGGCTTCCACTTTGATTCGAATTTCGCTGGAGACTTTTTTGGAATTGACGGTTGGGGACGTGACTTCGCTACCGTCTTGTGATCGCGAATCGTCTTCGGCCATTATCTTTTCAAAGCAGCTCGACACGCTATTCGTGCTGCCAACACTGCTCGCGCCGTTACTATTGGTATTAAAGCCCGTGTTATTGTTGTTCACATTAGGTGTGTTATTGTTATTGTTGGTGTTGGCACCCCGACCGCCCGCTAACTCGGAAACGTCGCCCGAGAGTGTGCTCCCGACGTCACCGACACCAGAAATATCACAGTTATGGCAACTCTTCTTTTCGTCCTCATCGAGAACTAAAATTTTGTCGCTCTTCGTTTTCTCCACGCCATCGGACGATCCTCCGTCCTTGTCGTCGCCATCTTCCTTGCTCAAGGTCTGCCTCTTGTGCTTCATGCGTCGATTTTGAAACCACACTTTCACCTGATAAGACAAGGCAAAGTAATTTGTACCAAGATACTGTGAATAGCTGACATCGATAGATCGTCCAACTTTTTTTTTTGCATTTACAGATATCTGCAATTTGAAACATTGCAAGCGCTCAGTGTTAAACTTCTTTTCACGATCGGCAGCAAACGATGCTGGCAGTTTATGTTGCGGTTAATTTTTTCGTACAATATTTCATTATTGTAATTGCTTGGAGTTACGCTTTACAAAGTCGATTGCAAATTTCTATTAGCAGGTTAATGGTAGGTATATCAGCAGTTGATTATTTTGACAAATAGTCTGACGAGGAAGTTATGTATATATCGTACAATGTCGTCTGACTTACCTGCCTTTCAGTAAGATCCAACGACGCAGCTATTTCAATACGCCGCGGCCTGCAGAGATATTTGTTGAAATGAAATTCTTTTTCTAGCTCCAATAACTGCGTGTTCGTGTACGCGGTTCGTAACCTCCTTGGCAGTCCGTTCTCTGTGTAGCAGAGGAATAGAATTGTATTAGGATTTGCATTAGTATTGAGTCGTCAATTAATAAATACATTAACGAATAATTGAACACGAGCTAAAATGTCAATTGTTTGAGGCAAAGATACTTAAAAATAAACTTTTTTGAAATAAACAATGTTATTTTATATATTGATGGCTGGGGAGAAATACCCTTGATTCTCCAATTGGCAACAAAAAACCCTCCATTTTTGAATAGGCGAAAGAAAACCCTTATTTCCAAACCAGCAAAGAAAATCCATCATTCCTTCTTCATTATTAGGTTGAAATTAGGTATTTTTGTTTGCCAATTTTTCCAAAGTTACATCAAAGACAGAACTGAATTTGTTTGCAAAAAAAAAAAATTACATTTTTTTCTACTTTATTGAATCCTTCATCTTCTCAACTCTTGCCTGTTTATTGCCTTTGACCTTTAGCTTTGACTTTGTATTATTGTCGCCATTGTTTTTCCGCTAGAAAAGTAAGCATATCCCGCAAACGGAGCTTCGATAGGCTATCTGCCTATACAATCTTGCCTTTTTACACATGCCGAGATGCGAGAGCCGACTTGTTCGAGTGGTACAAGTAAGTTGGGGCGCCGCGGGCTAAAAAAGGGATGAGGGTGGGTTGGATAAAGCCGCCGCTAGCCCTCCGACCGAGTCTTGTTATAGAACGAGACACAAAGCAGTGTGATTGACAGGAGCCTCATCAACATTTCGGTCTTGCGATTGGCTGGATGGACCTGTCAATCAAACCAATCCACGCCTATTGCACGCAACTTGCCCCCCAACCCTCGATCCGACGTCCCCCGTTCGGGCGCAATTTTCAACGCAGCAACTTTCCGACTTAGTCGGCAAATTTATTTCGCAATATCGATTCGTTAATTTCAGCGGAATTCCACTTCCCCGCGAACAAACGGTCGGGTTACTTTTATAAGAGCTCGTTTTGCAGTAACGAGTGGCTGTCACAATAATTGCTTAAAATGTAACGGAACGTCAAGGCAACTCTTTGAGCGTCGTCTCCCGAGTTTATTAGTTCATAGCTGAAGTGTCTGAAAAGAAACAGGACGAAAATATATCAGCCAGTGCGACGTCTTCACTTTTCACTCTTCCGAGACCGTATGAGATGACGGATTGTCAGGCAGATTCACAGAATAAAGACTGACAGCAACGTGTACGAAACGAAATATATATATATATATACACTTATATCTATATATATCTATACGTATATGTATAGATAAATACATATACATTGGACAAAGATAGATAGCGTGTTCTGGAGCATAGTTCTTCGAATGTATTTTGGTTTCATAAATCCAATCTTGAATCTTTTTAATTCATTAAAATATGCTTGTATACAAGTAACAACTATTAATTTAATTATGATCTTCTTTTGGACTCCACCTTACATAAAAAATAGTACATCGATTGTTTAACATCATTACAACAATAAACTTGAAGGAGATGACAATAAATATTCCATTGTAATAATAGTTAACAGCAAGTTATTTTAATTTTTATTTTTTAGTTTAACGTCTGGTTTAGTTAATGAATGAAAAGTAATTTTATTTAAAAAATAAACATAAAGAGTAACTTGTTTGCTTAATAACTGCTCAAACATTGTCTACTATTTTAACGTAAATGATTAAATAAATTTTTTAATAATCAATGAAAAATTATCAAAACTTAAAGGTGGTAAATTTCTTTCTGAATTTAAGATAATAGTATTTTAAATTGTCTTAACATAAGATTTTTTTGTGTTGTGTACTTTTTTACCATTAAATGTATAAATATATTTTTGTTAATAATAACGCAGTCTAATTATCAATTTCATTCAACGCACGTGGGCTTATCTTCGTACGAGTTTTCAATCATCGATAGAATACAGTTGGTATTCGAGCCGTCGGCCGTCGCTTCGCACTTTCTTCCGCGGATTTAACGACATCTTTTGTCATAATCGAAGCTGTCGCTCATTCAATGAGTGATATGTACGGTTTCTTGTTTAATTAACGTTCTTCCTAATGTGAATCGTATTAATTTAGCAACAATCGTTCAATTAAATATCCAGATTAAACGACTCACATATCATTACGTTACGAATTCTATTAATAACGACGTAGCTTCGTTATTTCTGATTTTCTGCTTAAAGTAATTATACTGTAGTTCGATTCTTTAGGAAATAAAATCATATCACCTAAATATAACGTAATATATTTTTAATTAAAATAATTCGTATGTGAATTTGAAAATTTTGGAATAATTTATATTCAATAATTAAATTTCATTAATTAAAGTAATAAGAAAGAAATATCTGATTGAATATTAGCAAACATTAAGATATTTGCGAGAAATTTTAACTTTAAATTATTATTAAATTTGATTTATTTTGAACATGTGAAACTTTCTTTATAGGAGGTATCTAAAAATAGAATAGTGGTGATGTCATGGTAAAAAATATTGTATTGTACTATTTTCCATAAAGAAGTATAATTAATGTTATTTTGAAGGCAGTAATTGCTGAAAAAGTTTGCTATAAAATAAAATATTTTTATATTTTTTTTTATTAATAAATTAAAATAACGTATATTTAGAAAAGATCCGCGAACAAATCGCCTAAATTGAATACACTATTGAGACATTTTTGAGAATTTTGATTAACAAAGATACAACCAAGCGACATTTTTGTTGACAAACTCAAGTACGATAAATCCCCTCCCCAGTTAAACGTTTTATTTTGTGAAAAATGGAATAATTGTTTTCAAAATAGTAATTCTGTTTAAATAAAAAATATCGATTTTCCTATGTTTGAGTTTGAATAATTAGAAATGAAAGAAAAAGTTTTTTATTTTGCAATAATACTGGCTACTACTTATTTTTTGTCTTTTTTTTTCAATGTATGTATGGTATAAAATAACTCTGAATTATTTGAAAAATAAAATAATAATCTAATGATCGTTACGAATAGAAACTATTACAAATAGATATAATTATCGAATAAAAATTGTTTGAACGTATTTATTGATAGATTCATTTTGTTCGAAAAAGTTTTCTTTCCCAGTTGTTGTTCTTTCGCTTGTACAGGTGGAGAGAGTCGCACGGTAGACATTTCAGTAATTTGTCTTTTGTTTTCACCGGCAATGTCCTTGCAGGTTTAGTTTGAAGAGAATTCTCCTAGACAAAGATCGAAAGATCGCATTTATCTATGGCATATGAGAAAAAAAGGAGGTGGCAGGGAACGGTGCCTGGCATACAGAAAAATGATTAACTCGAGTTTGGAACAAACGACAAATCAGCTGGATTCGTATTCGCTTGAAAAGCGATAAATGAAGTGGTTGATTTCCGAAACGAACAAACTAATTTACGGTACGATATTATTTTTTCGATCACTGTTGAAAGAAGTTTAAAATTGAAGTATGTTTTACAGTTTCTGAACATGTAATTTTGATTTAAAAGAATATTTAACTTGGAACATCAATGAAGAGGACAGACGAAATATAAAGTTAAAGAAATAAACAAGGAAACGATTACTTTTCTCAAAATTCTTAATTTTTTTCGTTTTGTTGTATTTTCTAAAATGGAAAATAATATCTGAAATGTGAGATACATCAAATACTTTTCTCAAAAGTGAAGTTACATGGGGAAAACATCAAGTGATTTCATTTTTATTAAGTGGAGACTTTATTATAATTTTACATAATTTAAAAATGTAAAATATAATTATAAAATTAAACTATACATAGAATTATAATTGACCAGATGTACATAAACTTTAATTTTACACACTTTTTACGGTTACAACTTGATATATATTCGCATAAGATTTTTTATATGCAAGGATTACGAAAGTTTTTCGATAATTAATTACATTGTATAACAGGTTTCTATTTTTTTTATTGGGAGGCTGGCTGGAATTAATAACGGAATTTAAACCGATTAAGAATTATTATAGTCGGCTTATTAGCTATTTAGCTAGGAAGTAAAAATTTCGGGGAACTAGTAAAAAAATTGAATTTAAATTATGAATTGATTACAGCATTTAAATGTATGTAGAAAAAAAATTAGACATTTTAATTTATAATATGAACAAAACTTAAACAATGAAGAACATAATCGATACATCAATCGTGTGTTTGAAAATGAAGTCTTGTTTCCACAAGATTTACACTTTTTAAAAATTTGAACAAATTTGAAGTACATACGTACACGAAGTAAATACATACTTCAAACAAATCTGCATTACATCTATGTACTTGAAACTTGTTGTTTAAAATTTTTCCAAAGTTAATAAAAAAATATTTTGATAAATGTCCATATAGAAAACTTTTCATTCATACTAAAGTCGACATTTCAAAAATTGTTGATTTGACACATAATTTCAAGTGTACGTTAACAATAAACACTTGATAAACTCGAAAGTTTATTTCTTAAAACGCATTTTTCTCGGGAAAAGAAAACCGTTTTCAGGGCCACCTCGTTTCGCGTTCGGTTGATACGAATAATTCATTACGTAATGGCAAGTAACAAACCATAGGACTATTAGGTAATTTGCGGCTGACAATGGCGT
>JABFOV010006388.1:0-10741 GCA_022817685.1 Aradophagus sp. ZL-2020
TTTTTACAGTGTCCGAATCTTGCAACTTTTGTAATACTTTTATCTCAGTGTAGAATAATAAATAAACAAATATGGTGGTTTAAAATAGCTGATAGTTGTGGAGTGTCATATTTAGTCATTGTCAAGATTACAATTAACCGCAGCGTAAAGATTCAAACTTAAATTCTGTAGTATTAATCAGCCGATATAATAGGTTGTCAATATCATTAAGAGATATTATTATAGATGTCGTTAAGTTTTATTATGTCAGTTTTTACATTGAGTGTGTTACAAGTATTTTTTTATAAATAACATATCCGAATTATTACGTTTATAATAATTGCGTACATTGTCTAAAATTTTAACATTGCTCCAATCAAACTCATATTTGTAATCAAGGCTTGAAAAGGACAAGTGAACTCATCGAAATATCGCCAGTTATGAAACAATAAAGTTCTTAAAAATTACAGCACTGTGTCTGTTAATGGTCGATAAAATGAGATTGTTTCACTGTGTTTCATGTATTAAAATTTCAATTTTAATTCAAGCTTGGAGTGTCCAATTATAAAAAAACCAATGTAACTTCTTATGTGTGTAATTTTGTATCTATTAATTTTATATTACTAATTCTGAACTGTTCGAACTGATCGAACAAGTTTGAACTTTTGAACTATTTAGACTGTTTGACATTTTAAAATATATATATTTTTAACTGTTTGGACAGAGTTCATTTAACAGCTCAATATAGAGCATAATTATAAATTACGTTACGTTAAAAAATTATTTACTATTTGATAAAAGTAACAGTTTTCATGCTTTTCTTTTTCTATGTTACTAGTCTATAATATTCGTTAAAAAATTGTTTTTTATAACTATGAGAAACTTAAGAAAATAAAAACAATAAGGTTGTAACATTAAGAAGGTTCTTCAACTTTAATACGTGAAAAAATGAGGTTCAAAAAAATAAAAAAATGGAGGTATCAGTTCCCACGTGGAAAAGATTGTCGCCAGCTGTCTGACACAAATTTGGCAAAGGTGTGGCATTTGTATGTGAGTCAGACATATGCCAGACGAATGCCATACTCTCGCCAGACCTCTGAAGTCTAACAGTGGTATAGCATGTGACCGGCATAAGTCCAGCTCACGTACAAATGCCGGACTTTTGCCAGATTAATGCCAGCCAGCTGGCAAAATATTTTTCCACGCGGGTTGTTGCATTTAACAGTTTTGCGGCAAAGATGCATCTACAGACAACTCCTACGTTTACTTCGAATGTTTGTTTTCACAAGATATGAATTTTCAAAGTAGACAATAAATGCGAAATTAAAATATCATTTTAAATTTGTATAAATTAAAATAAGCATGAAATAGTTGGGATCAAAGCATAAAGGCTGGACATAGATGCATAACTAGAGGAGAGGCTCACGGCGCATGCAGCGTCGATACGGTTCGATGTAGGTGTCATCTCATGTTCTTTTCTATAATTACATGAACATCATGGATAAAAAACAACAAAAAATAGAATTCTTCTAATTTTTCTGAATGAGAGATTAAAAAGTGAAAAGATTGTTTAAATGAACAATATTTATTCAATTAAACCTTTGAATAATTTTAAAGTAGTTCTTAAATCATTTTTTATATATAAAGTTGAAGTTAATCCAATAATATAAAAGAATTTGAAATTGAGCTAAGCTGAGTGAGTTCATTAATTTATAATGGTATCATTTTGTATATGAATAAAAATTAATTTTAATGGATGTATTGAGAAAAATAATATAGATTGGAACGATGAAAACTTACATAAAATGAATTATGAAGGTTGCATCGCGTGATTCCATGATTCCCATTGTTTTAACTAATGGTATTCATTTAATCACTTCATGGCCCAACAAACCTATAAAGATCGCATTGTTTGATTCTATGAGTACTATAGGATTAAACCGTGGGACTCATAAAATTACACGATTCGACCTTCATAGTATAATTGTGAAATAGTTTTCATCGTTTCAATCTATGATATTATTCGTCTATTTCTCTGAAAAAACAAACAGAACAGTTAAAAATACATTTGTACCATGTACTATACATATTAAACTGAAATGCATTTCACCTAATAAGTTGTCCAGTCCCCATTATTATCGATTATAGTTTGGCAGCGTCGAGGCATACTTTTGAAAAGTTTTTCGGCTAATTTCAATAGTAGAGACCTACAAATTTCTCGAACCCGTCGACTTAGCTGCTTTACATTGTAAACCCCTTTTCCCCTGAGCTTCATCTTCATGAAAGACTAGACGTTTTCACTTTAATTGGCGTCAGGCGACTCAGAGAGCCAGTTCATTGTGGTGATGCCATTTTCACGCTTCCACTCAGTACACGCACGACTTCAATGTTTTGCATCGTTGTCTTCTTGAAGTACCCATGCACTTGCATCTGGGCCAAACCATCTTTTAGCGGATTGCAATAAACACCTTCGATAAATTTCGTTCATCTTTTTAGCGTTCAAATTGTCCGTAAACACATACAAAACACCAAAACCCTTCAAACAGAAGCATTCCCAGACGTGGACTTTTACCGGGTGTTTAACTGTGCGCTGAACAACGCGATTGTTTTTAGTAGACCACGCATGCCTTCTCGGAAGCCAGGCCCAGAACGATGACTCATCTGTAGAGATTACTTTCGAAAAATCATGATCAATATTTTCGTTTGCCCAGTTCAGCTGGTTTTCCACGTGCTTTTCACTCAAAAAAAGTTTTAAGTTTGTAGACATATATTTGATTTCAGATTCCTGCAAACGTCGTCGGATCAGGTTTAGGCTTACATTTATTCCTTTTTTCAATAATATTTCTTGTACTTGGCGCAGCGAAAATAAACGGGATGCCTTTAAAAAATGGCACAAATTACATTATTATTCGATTTTGACGTTGAGCGGCGTTCACTTCGTTCCGGTAGGTCGTCAACATTTTGTACCGCTTTATATTGTGCTACCCACTTCTTTATGAACGATTCCGACTTTCTCATGTACCGGGCTGCAGCTGCACAAAAAATTTTTGGTCCTTTTGGATGAGTATAGAGAAACACAGCATCAAAACGGCTCGCATACGCAGCACTCATTTTGAAATAGTTGATTTAAACACAGCAAAATAATTCGAATAAAGAATATAACCATAAAGCATTCTTCTCTAATGATTCAAGAACACGTGCAATTAAGCTGGTATCTGCGCTCCATTTATTGACAAAGTTATGAACGACACGCTCTTATGTAACAGACTGTATTTGAAATTAACGACTTAAAAACTCTGTCAAATTTTGGATATTTCTGAGAGCGACGATATCCAAACTCCGTCGAATAGATACAACGCTCTTTATCTCTGTTTAATAAGTGAAGTGAACTCCGACAAAGCCAAAATACTGATAACAAAAAATGAGGGGTAAACTCCGCCCTTGTTAAAATCCTGATAAAAAAAGTGCCTAGCAAACTCCGCTGAAATAAAAACATTTCTCCGCGGATAAACTTCGCCGAAGATAATTGTAAGATACTTTACAGTCAATTACATAATTCACAATATTTTGACATAAATATAAATTATACAAGTTAAGTTATTTATGCAAATTATTTCATATGGAATTCACAGCCAATTACATAATTCACAATATTTTATTGTATGTCGAAAACAATTTTCAACGTTCTCCTTTTAATTTTTCCCTGCTTGTTGAACGTTGATATAATTTTGACGCAACTATAATGATCAATTCCATTTTTTTTTTGGATAGATTCATGTAATTTTTATTTGTCTCGTATTTGTCCGTTGTTGATGTTGCCCTTCTGCGAGAATTGCTGCTACTCCTCATTTTAATATATGTGTTGACTTGTACCGATTTGTATTTATATTCATATGTTTCAAATTAAATCTCACTTAGTAGGAATGAGAAGTTACACGTTTAGCTAATGGCGATAGTGGCGCATTCCGCCACGTCATAATGTGGCAAAAAATATCAACTCATAGGCAGTCAAATAAAATAATTTCAAATAAAAATGGTCCAAAAAATTGAATAAAGATAAAAAAACGTTGTAAACATACATTGTTGGTTTTTTCTATAAAAATTATTATTTATTAGTATTCATTATGTTTTTAAATCATTTTATGATTTCATGTTCTTTTTCTTTTATACACTTTGTTACATAGAAAGAAAGTTTCCTAAAATTTCAGTCAATTTGAATAATATTTAGAGGTCGTTCAAGTCAAGATTCTAAACTGTATAACTTTGTTTACTTTTGTCAAAAAAGGTACAAATTTACGGGAATTGACCAAGAATATAAAAGAATTTAATTTCTGATGCTCAAAACATCAACAAGTTATCAACCAAATAGCGCCAAGAAGAAATTTCTTATAAAAATCATGCAAATTTTAGAATCATAATAAAACATCCTAAACGATTTGCGACACTTCTTTGTTTTCGTTTAGAGAATATCTTTCAAAATGAGTAAAAGTTTAAATGGATTGAATACTTTTTTGAAAAGTTATAGCCGTTATACAAAAAATCATATTTTAGTTATTAAAATAATTTGCGTAATGTAGAGAGTATCATAAAAACATTTCCAACATTTCAAGTTTAGGGTTTTCTAAACAGCATATCAAGGTAAACCATATTCACGTATATTGGACGATTTATCGCAAAATTATAGTTATTTAAAAAATTTCATTTTTTCATATTAAACCTTTTTTTACATATTATACCTTTTTTTATATGCCATTAAGGAATCCAAGTGATGTAAATTTAACAATATTCAAAAAAACTTGTTAATACAAAAATTTTCTGGTTCATGTTAAAAATACTTTTCCCATCAGTAAATAATATTATTCATTTATACGAAAAATTGGAAAAAATTAGTTAAAAAATTAGAAATTATTATTCAATGTTATGTAATAATAGGGTTGATGACTAATGAGAAATTGCAATGCTGTTGCTCATTGAACTCAATGCTCATTGCTGTATGCTCATCTTGAACGTATATCATTCAGTATCGTACAACAGTAGCCGATCTTTCTGACTACAAAGCCTATAGTCGGATAAAATATGCAAAATTCCGCTTGATTTAAATGACTTATAAGCACGAAAATTCATCTTTGACATTTTTTTTTTTTTTAAAAAAAAAGTTCAGTAGTATTCCTAACGACTCAACACTCTGTCTGTTGCTCTTGGGAAGAAGAACTACTTTTTCCCCTTTTTTTATTTCTATGTAATTATGATATATTTTTTTAATGAAAATTTCTCAGTTACTGAGTAAACGATGCTCTTTCAGGTGGAATTTTTTAAAAAAAAATTGTAGGTACATATTTCTAAGCAAAAAAGTCAAATATTTTTAATTGTGTTCACTACTTTCTATTGGCAATGACGCATTGAAAAATTTATCACACTTCATGCTTTTGATGCTTTTTTTAATTATATTAGATTTTTTCCAGTGGTGTAACATGCGAGAAAAATTTAAACTCTTATTTCTATCTATAATTTTTTATGCTTTTCTGCAATGTATTTAGTCGTTTAAAAACTATCTTTTATTTTGTATAAAAGTATATGAAGTTTCAAATCTTACATAACATTTAAGTCTCTCTTTTTAATGATACAACAAGTTAAGAAACATACCGCGTGGAAAAGTTTGTCTGGTAGTTGTCTGGATTGATGTCTGGTAAATGCTGGACACAACATCTGGTCAATTAGTATGGCACAACTAATCTGGTAAGTACCTGGTAGATATTCGGTAAATGTCCATCCCAGATATCTGGTAAGGGTCTCGGATAAATAAAGTCTGGGAAAGCACTGCCAGCACTATATTCGTTTGCCGGACCCTCACGGATGAAAATATATTCGCTCAATATATATATACTAAAATATAGCTTTATTGCCGCTTTTTATATATTTTCTATGAAAAATAGCTATTTCGTTTTATATTTTTTAAAGATATAAAATTAAATATATAAAAAAAATATATGCCAAATATCGTCATTGCTGCCGAAAATATAAATTATATAGACAAAATATATTTTTTATACATCTCAAAATATATCCTAAGATATATTTTCGTCCGTAAGGAGTGGTTTGAAAAAATGTGTGGCAAAATGTCTGGCACTCTAACTAACTGGAAAATAGGCTGGTACTGGGACGATTCTGGTAAACGTCTGGGACAATGCTGAAGAATCGTTCATCCTCGCACTGGCAGTCTTATCTGGGAAATGTCTGGCAAAATCATCTAGCAAATGACTGGGAAACCTGCTTCCCAGAGTCATTTTTCCACAGCGCCAGACGCAGTGCCAGAATGTGTTCGGTCTGGACTGCGTCTGGGACGATTCTGGTTAAAATCTGGAATAATGCTGGGGAATGGTTCAATTTCTCACTGGCAGTCTCGGCTCGGAAGTGTCTGGCAAAATCATCTGGCGAATGACTGGTAAACTTGCTTCCCAGAGTGATTTTTCGGCATCGCCAGACACAGTGCCAGAATGCGTTCAATCTGGCAAGTGTCTGGGACGGTTCTGGTAAAAGTATGGGATAATGCTGGGGAATAGCTTAGTGTAGAAAAGTACGTCTGGCAGCAGTCTGGAAAAATGTCTGGTATAGTTCTGGTAAGAAGTCTGGTATAGTTTATCGTCTTGATAAACTATAGCAACAGTCTGGCCAGACAAATTTTATTAATTTAAATAAAAAATATTCTATTGAATAATGTTGTAAATATTATTTTATCACAACCTACTATAAGTAAAATAAAAAAAAAAAAAAAAAACACACAATTCTATGCAGAACGGCTAACTTTAATTCTTTCAGAAGACACAGCTAGTAATCGAACTCGATAAATTCGAGTTCGTAGACGGGGCACATAACCGCTTGGCTAGAGCGACATGTGATGACGGATAACAAATTACAGGTAGACATTACTCGTCCCAGACTATTGAATAATCAACCGATTGAAGTTCCGTAGCAAGCACAATTATGATGAAAAATATGTTAATATCATAAACAAAATTAAGATAATATAAAAAATTAATGTTTTTTGTTACTTAAATTGTTTAAACATTTATTTATAAATTATTTAAACAATAACATTTTAAGGGAATACTTTGCAAGATGATTTTTATGTCAGGAGAGATTCAACTATTGGTTCCTAAATTTTTAAACAATTTGTTTACAAATAAACAATTGAACAATCAAATTGTTTAAACAATTGGACTTTATGAGAAAAATCGTAAGATGATTTTTAACATGAGAAATGTTTCAACTTTTGGTCTTTCATATTTTAAACAGATTGTTATAAATAAATTATTAAACAATCAAATTGCTTAAACAAATTGTTTCAACGAATGAATTTTGTTGAAATACGTATTAGTTATTCAGATTTATAATATTATAAATCTGAATAACTTTTGTTACAGTAAAAACATTGTACTCACACTTATACATTTTCACTTAATTTACTTTAATTGTTTAAATTTGAATCGAATGAAATGCTTTTTTTTCATTTTTTGGGTTATATTTCGTTTGTTTTAGTCACTAAAACTCTTACTCCGTTTGGTGCCCTCTGGTTGCATAGTTGTTGTAAATACTGGGAAAATCTGTGTTTGTTTGGATTAGATTTCAATTGTTAATATATTATAATTTTGAATGAATCCTTTTAATTCAATTTCAACGAAGGTGAAATATTTTTATATTTTTATTTATAAAGCTAAATATTTATGAAATTGCTTTGAAACAAAATCAATTACTTCACGGGAACAGAAGTCGTTATCAAATGTACAAATTACCATTGATTTAACAGTGTAAAGTTAACCTCTAGATGTCAAAAAAACTACTCACTCAGTCCATGTTTAAATTCGAACATTTCATGGCAAATTTTATTATTATTAGGCGAGACAAATTAAACTTAAATTATTACACCACTATCATGGATTTAATCAATTAACAACTTGTAGCAAGGAATTTGACGAAAATAAACTGTCGAAAACAAAAAAGTGTTTTATTATAGTCGAAGCTGTAATGTTGTCTGCGCTGTTAAGTTGTCCACTATGCAAACTGTAAAGTTGTCTCACTCCCTAATTTAAGTTCAGGGCCGTACACGTATTGTCTGTTTGAAGTTGTACATTTAATAATATGATACGAAATTCGTATGAAGTGTTATTTTAATTATAATATTCAAATTCATATTCATATTTAACAAAACACTTGGGATTTACTGAAACAGTTATGTTAATTTTTAACTATTATTAATACAATTTTATTAATTAGTATTTCCATTATTGCAATTTCATGTCGAATATTTCTGATTAATATTATACAATCAATGTTTTGAGATTGCACGAAGTCCCATAAACTGATTGAGATCGTTTCTTTTTAGAAACATTACATTTAAATGATTTGAAACACGTTAACAATTATATAGAACGTTTATTAAAAAACTTTCGTGAAAACGTTTTTAAAATGATACGTTTCATTTTTTAGACGCATACACAAACATGAGAACATTGGTACACTGCAACTACATAGCTACGAACCTGTTGCTGTTTCACGATTAGCTTACGCTCCCCCACTTTTGTTGGAACAACCCGCGTGGAAAAAAAATACTGCCAGCTGATCTGGCAAAAGTCTAGATCTTAATCGCGAGCCAGACGTCTGCCAGATGCATAATGTACTAATGCCAGACTTCTGAAATCTGGCACTGGTATGGCATAAATCTGGCATGCGTCTGGCTCGCGATTACGATCCAGATTACGATCCAGACTTTTGCCGGACGAGCTGGCAACTAGTTTTTCCGTTCGGGAAGTTAACCGACTTTCATACACTGGAAAAAAAAATCACATCAAAACAGCATCTAGCTTTCTTATGACAGCAGAGGAGAGAATGTTAACCTTCAAAATGTTCAATTAAAGTGTGAAATTGTTAACCCAACGACCATTGCTGTTGAGCCTAAATTTTCTGATGCTGTTTCAACATGAGAAAATCTTACATTAACATTTAGAGCTTAGATTTCAATGCTATTTCGAACTGATTTTTCTTTCCGTGTGTAAGTGAAAAAATAATGCAAATAATGGTGGATAAATTCAATGAATAAAGTAGTATTTTGTGTTATAGTTAAAGTAATAATGTTGGAAAACGCCGTTGACAGCTAGTGTTGCCAGAAATAAGGATACAAGACCACTTAAATCTGTTTATTTATTATGAGTTGTAACGCGTGTGCGATTTTTATTGCCGCGTACGTCGCGGGAAACCTATGCAAAGGCGAAAAGGGGGAATCGTCAGGTTGTGACGTGGTGGAAACGACAGCAGCGGTTCCGGCAGACGATGGCCGGAGCAGCATGCGCGGATAGACGGCACAAAATTAAAGCAAAGCGCACTCACGGTTCGGTAATTAAAATGGGGAAAAAATGCCACGGCACTTTTGGCGCGGCGATGGCGAGTTGCTCCCCGTGCACAGGAGAACCGGGTGCGGCGTCGAGGTGGAGTGGCCCTAGGGCGGCTGAACACTGGCTAAACGCTGTCTGAACGCTGGCGGAACGCTGGCGGGAAGCTGGCGGGAAGCTTTTCGCTCGGAACTTTGGCGCGTGGCAATGATTGTGGCGGGTTAGTCCGAACTGAATTTCGCGGGAAGGGACATCGCCCACGCGGGTTACGGTTTCGGTCACGGAATCCGGTAATTGGCGCTGATCGATCAGCTGACCCGGGAAAATTCGCGGATCATATAACCGTCGGGCTTTGACAATTACAGTACTTAGTGGCCTTTGTCTTTATTTCCTACTTTATACAAAATCAACATAAAATGCACCATTCACTGTTAATCTCTTTATTAATTAATAAAAACGATATTTATTAATCTTCATTTGTTCAAAAGAAAAACGATAACGCCTTCACTCTCGGGTTAATGGATAAATAAAAAATAAGAATAAATAACAAATATAAAAGGATGTAAAAGTGATTTTTTTTAGAATAAGTATTACAGTTGATTACACAAGAAGTAAAAAGGGAAAGATGGATGTGGTAAGAAAAAAAGAAAAAGAAAATAAAAAATGACGACAACGTTAAAGAGGACGACAAAACAAAGTTTAAAAGTCAAGTACAGGTTCGTTGAAAGTGCTCAAACATACATTGACGTATTACAGATTTTTGACGACCTAAGTTTGCTTAATAAACAAGCCACTGATACATGGCCTACGTTCACGTGAATTAGCGGCTGCTCGTGTGTATGTGCGCGCGCGAAGTATGCATTAATTCAAAAGCTGTTACAATGCTCCCGGAATTTCATTCATGCGCTCGGAGCAACAGTTCAGTTAATCTGAATGAATTCTTATGATTGTGTTTAATTATTTCCATAATTTAATAAGAGATAAAAGGCTCATTTCAACTTAACATAACGTGTTAATTAACTATTATCAAGCACGATGTTTATTTAATTGCATATCTTATGAACGAAATGTAATTCACGCTGCGCCGTTGAAGGTTCCGCGCACTAAGGAATCAATGCACAAAGGGATATGTTATTTTAATTTTTGTTACAATTTACGATTATCTATAGAATTGAATTAATTATAACCGACGTAAAATTATACCTTTTATTAGGAGTATTAATGATTCAATATATAGACTACTGGCTGTCAGTCAAAAGCGCCAATAGCGCTTTTAGAGTGGTCATCAAAAGCGCCAACAGGAAGTATCAAAAACGCCGAAAAAGAAATATCGAAAGCGCCAATAAATACACCGAGAAAACCATATCGTACAATATGGA
>JABFOV010006389.1:0-10736 GCA_022817685.1 Aradophagus sp. ZL-2020
AAGTGTAATAATATTAATAAAATATTAATAATATTGTAATAATAAAATACACTTATTACACCAAACGAAATATTGTTTCATTTTTAGGATTTTGAAGAACGTTGTCACGTTAAAGTTTCGCGCGTATTTTTAATAACATATTTACATCCGCGCAAATTCCTGCGAACTGGGGCAAAATTGTTGCACAAATGATACCGAAACCCGACAACCCCCTTTTCCCTAAAAACTACCGTTGCAGAGCTCTAATAAACACACTTCCAAAAATATTTACACAAATAATTAACAAACGTGTAATGGGTTGGGCTGAAAGTAAGGGAAAATTCCCCGAGTTCCAGGCGGGATTTAGGCAAAAGAGAGGATGCACTGATAATATGTTTATACTAAACTCTATTGTTTAAATTACGCTCAATAGGAAACGAGGAGTCAAACTATATGCGGTATTTGTAGATTTTAAAAGAGCATTCGATCTCGTCGACAACGCAACTTTGTTCGCAAAAATGAATAAAATAGGTGTTTCCTCTAGAGTTATCACGATATTGATGCATCTCTATGACAAGTTTACGATCTGTGTCAATGCGATTGATGGTAGAACTGAAGCTGTCAGTGTCTCTCGTGGAGTTCTGCAGAGGGAAAGAATGAGCGCTCTCTTATTCTCTCTTTTCCTGGTAGATACGAAGACCTACTTCATTGAGCATGATTCGAACGGAGTCTCGATTGACCCCCGTAACGAAGTGCATCTAATCGCGTATGCAGGCGACGTGATTTTATTATCAACCACTCCGTACGAAGCAAATAACAAATTACGTATTCTCTACAACTACTGTCAGACAAACAATTTAATTGTAAACACGAAAAAAATCAAAGTGGTTGTGTTCCACAAGGGCAGTTTGTGTAATTTGAAAACGCGCCTCTGTTTTAAATTTGATAACGCTCCCTGGAAATTGTCAGCGAATATATATACTTGGGTGTTATTTTTACCGAAACTTGCGTTTTCCGAAAAGCTTGTACAACTTTGACAACTTCTGCTAAACTTGCTCTGGGACGAATATTATCAATTTTGAAAATAATCCACCTAAATTCATGGGAAACGCAAATTAATTTATTCCAAGCACTTTTGTTAAATGTTCTGCTTTACTCCGCGGAAATTTGGGCGCCCAGATATTTAAAAGAAATTGACAAAGTAAAAAATAATTATTTCAGTCGTATACTAAGCGTCCCTTTAAATACACCTGCTTATGCTTTACACATTGACACCAGAAGACTGTCACTGCATTTCGATATACTTAAGGCCGCACTGCGATGGTGCTCTAAAGTTTCGTCTATGGCAAATAACCGCCTGCCAAAACCTTGTATGAAGCGCTTTGAACATATGGCAACGTGCACCCCAAATAATGTGATGTATAACTGGCTCCTACAGGTTAGGGGACTCTGTCTGGTGGATGAGGAACCAGCCTTACTTTCTCTTGATTATCTATCTATTAATTCAGCTCATATCCTTGAAACCACCAGACGGCATCTGATTGATAGAGACTTTGAAGCGCTCGTACAATCGAATAGCCTGCAGTTCCTACCCTTCCTCCCAGTCTCATGGGGCCCTCAATCTTATTTAAAAACAAACTGTGACCCGCACCATAGTAACAATGTCGCGCAATTTCGATTAGCTAACATTTATAAAAGTTCACTCTCTCGCAAAGGGAAACTTATTAAATTCGACTCTACTTCTTATTGTCCGCGCTGCAACGAAAATGTACCTGATACGCTTTACCACACGCTATTAAAATGCCATATAACGCGCTAAATAAGACACAAACGCCTCGGTTCGCCAGATTCGCCACAAAATCATTGTATTGAACTTCTTTGCCCAACTTATTTCTCTGAGATCGATAGATAACTTAAATTTGTCCATGAGGCGATAGACTCTATTATTCCCTTTACATAACCCCCTATAATATAATTTATATATTTCTTACGAGTTAGTTTTATGTATACTTATTCACTATGCAACGAACGGACCCCGTGTATGATTTATATTAAAACACGTATTAAACAAATAAAAAAAAATTCCTTTGATTGAATTCATTTACAAGTGTAATCAATAAAAACATCAATAGCATCGACAAATCATGATATGAACTGCATACTTGAATCAACATAAGTACAGTAATGAAAATAAGTGTGAGTAAATACAGTATGAAATTAATTTTAATTCAATGTGATATTTTTTTACACTAAACAAAAGTGATGACATTAATGTATAATACATATTGATATAATGAACAATGTGAGTAGTAAAGTATTGATACAATATTGCATTATTATTAATTTGTGTTTATGTTGTTCCGTTATGATAAGAAATGATTTACTGTCAGATAAATGTATTGTTACTGAATATTGTAAATGTCAGACCTAAGTGACATTTATGAATTTAAACAGACTATATAGTAAAATTTAATTTTCTTACATGAGTAATGTAATTTTACATGTGTACATGTAATTTTACAAAAATTACATATACGTCTGTTATTAACGTAAAACAAATCACAATTATTACACATGATAGAATAGTTCGACTTATGAAAAGCATATAAACGTTGTTTTCGGTTCAAATACCCCCATTAACATTATACCCAGGTAAAAATATACGACTCACTGCCTTCTCGAGGCTCCATTCGGATGTATTGATGGTTTATATAACTATGCAACAAGTTGTCCATAAAAAAATGTAGTGAATTAAGTATTAAACATGAAACAATGGCGGGACTTTGAAAGTGCAAGAAAACATTTTTTAAGATTCAAAAACCACGATATATATGATTTTTTAACAATTTGTTAATAACAGTAATTAATTTGTTATAAACAACTGTATACGCGAATGAATAGTAGCTAGTAAAATTTACGTAAAAATTTTTTTCGTTCAAATACGCCAATTAATGTGGCAACTATTTGTTTATAACAATAATTAATTCGTTGTAAACAGTACAAAATACATAAAAAAATTGAAATCTTTTTTTCTAATGTGTAAGTGTAATTTATTACAATTCAATAATTACGAATTGATTTCTGATTTAACTCGCAAGTTAAATTAAGAAACTAGTATAATGATCTCTATACAAGAAATAATCATTGCGATGCCATCTAGCGGCATAAGCAGATACTGGATGTATTACTTACCGACTATTCTTTATACAAAAATCGTTGGTTTGAAATCTGGTATACTCTTTGAACACTGATAAAACATTGGGTAGTAATACAATACGATGCATATTTTCTTTGATAACTTGTTTACTTTCACATTATGTAATGAATGATAAAATGAAATCGTGATGAATTGTTACTAAGATGAAGTATGACTATCATGAAACATTACTTTGACAAAATATATAATTGAAGCCACTGACATTTATATTATATTAGTACTTTGACGTAATGTAGTGATTGATAATATTGAATCGTGATGAAATGTTACTTTGATCAAATGTTACTGTGACAGGACATTACTCTGATACATTTTATACTTAGAGACGACGATTATTGTATAATTCAATTATTTAAACGTAATGTAGTAATTGGTAAAATGAAATCGTGATGAAATGTCACTTTGATGAAATATAACTGCGACGGAACGCTACTCTGATATAATGTATACTAAGAAATAATGATTTTTGTTTAATATACTTACACTGACGTAATGTAGTGCACGGTAATAAGAAATCGAGATGAAATGTTACTGAGATCAAATGTGACTGTGACTAAACGTAACTGTGATGTACTGTATACTTTGCAACAATTACTTTTATATAATATACATATTTTGAAGTCATGTAGTTAATAATAAAATGAGATCGAAATGAAATGTTACTTTGATCAAATGTGACTGTGATTAAGTGAAACTATGATATAATGTATATATTGAGACAGTGACGTTTGTATCATATGCGTACTTTGAGGTAATGTAGTGATTTATAAAATGGAATGATGACAAATTGTGACTTTAATCAAATGTGACTGTTACAAAATGTTATTCTGATACACTGTATACTTTGAGGCAATGACTTTGTACAATATAAGTATTTTGACGTAATGTATTGATTCATAAAATGGAATCGTGATGAAATGTTACAGTGATCGAATGTAATTGTGACAAAACGTTACTTTAATATATTTTATACTTTTAGATGATGGCTTTTATATAATATGAGTACTTTGACATTTTGTATTGATTAATAAAATGGAATCTTGATGAAATATTACTTAGATCAAATGTTATTGTTACAAGACGTTACTATAATACATTTTATACTTTGAGACGACGGCGTTTGTATAATACGAGTATTCAAACGTAATGTAGTGATTGGTAAAATGAAATCGTGATGAAATGTTACTGTGATCGAATGTGACTGTGGCCAAATGTAACTCTTATATGATGTATACTATGAAAAAACGACTTTTTTAAAATATGCGCCTTGACGAAATGTTGTTATCCATAAAATCAAAACGTGATAAAATTAACTGTGATAAAGTGTAACTGTCATCAAACATTATTTTGTTACAGTGTATATTTTAAACCAGTAACATTGGTATAATATGAGTAATTTGACATAATGTAGTGATTGATGAAATGGAATCATGATAAAATGTTACTTTGATGAAGTCTGACTGTCATCAAATAACATTTTGCTGTAATGTATCCATCGATACAGTGACATTTGTATAAAATGCATACTTTGATGTAATATTGTGATTAATAAAATGCCATCGTGGTGAAATGTACTTTGATCAAATGTGACTGCGACCAAACGTTACTCTGACACAATGTATATTTTGAGACAATGACTTTTGTATAATGTACATACTTTGATGTAATGTAGTAATTCATAAACTGTAATCGTGATCAAATGTTACTGTGATCGAATGTGACTGTGGCTAAATGTAACTCTTACATGATGTATACTATGAAAAACTGACTTTTTTAAAACATGCGCCTCGACGAAATGTTGTTATTCGTAAAATGGAATCGTGATAACATGTAACTGTGATGAAGTGTGACTGTCATCAAATATTACTTTGATACAGTGTATACTTTAAACCAGTAACATTAGTATACTATGAGTACTTTGATATAATGTAGGGATTGACAAAATGGAATCATGATAAAATGTTACTTTGATAAAGTCTGACTGTCATTAAACATTATACTGCTGTAATATATCCATTGATGCAGTGACATTTGGTATAATATGCATATTTTGACGTAATATAGTGAATAATAAAATGGTATCATGATGAAATGTTACTGTCATCAAATGTGACTGTTACGAAACGTTACTTTGTTGCAATGTATATTTTAAGACAATGTTACCATGTTGAAATGTGATTGTGATCTAATGTTATTTTGATTCAGTGTAATCCTTCACACAATGTTACTGTGACGAAATGTATATCCCACTGTTTCAATGCTAACGTAGACCGAGATGGAACCTTTTGCAATCAAACACTAAAGTGCTATCTTCTTCCACTGAACTGACGATTCTATCATTAATCTATTAAAAAAAAAAAAAAAATCATCATTAAATACATACAAAAATCAGTGTACTAACCCTTCATTATCAGAATCATATTATTTATATTAACAGTTATGATGAAACAAACTGTGATTTAATAGTTGAAAAAAGAAAGTGAAAAAAGCTATTGTGGCATTACTTTTCCTACAAAAAATATACATAACTAATTTTAAAATTTCTTTGTATGTATATATACATATTATATTTATAATATAAGGCATCTTGTCTTTTTTCAATATACCACTAACTTAAAGTTTGTTTCCCACCTGAAATTTTTTATGAATTCCGGGGTCGCGATATCGCAATTCAATCCGGAAACGGCCAGACACCAAAGACGCAATGTAAATATGAAGATAACCAATATCTTCTTTGGTAAATTCGAATTTCAGAAATCCAATGACCGTGATTAAAACACAATATTACAAAATAATATTTACATTTTTTCAAAAATGTACACATACACCAAATATTATTATTTGAATTTTGATGTTCGGTGTGTGTCTTAAAAGTGGATGATTTATGAACAATTTCATAAATTATACACCGAAAATCAAAACTGAGATATCATTTTATTTTTAATTTTCATGGGTAACTTTTTCCCACTAACCGTTCAAAGGTTATATACATTAGTTATATTACTTTATTAACTTGCAAGTATCAGTTTCATCAATCTTAATATAACATTAATTGAGTTGATATGAATTTGATGTTAAATTGCAACGTTGAATTAATTAATTATTTTGATTTATAATATCGATTCAGTGTTGTAATTTAATGTCGATGTCATTATTGTTTATAACCCTTTAACGCTCAATGGAAAGAAGGTCTCCCATTAAAATTAAAAATGAAATAAAATGATATATATATTGTAACCGGGTAAATGCAAATATAATATACTAAAATTCCTCTCGAAGTGATGGGAAAAGCCACGAGAAAGGAAAATACCGCGAGAATGAAAGAAAATGGTATGGAAGAATGAAAAATTCGCGAAGAAGATTGTAACGCATTTGAATGAAAATTAATGAGAAATTGTATTCCAAATTGTAATTTAGATCATCTCAATCGGAAGCTCTGGGCAACATGTGTTATTTAATTGAAGATTAATACCCGATACTCTTTTTCATGAATTTAAACGTTACCGCTGCCGCGGGAACGTCACGGCTGAGCTGAATTCGCCCACGTAAACATACCGGAAGACGGCATCGGAACGGAGGGAACGTTGGTGGCGAGTCGTGATCGACGAGGCGTCCGGGAGTAAGGGGAATGCTTCCCATTTAATTCCCGCGCTTTTCAGCCGCAATGCGAAACTTCAAAGCTCCACCTGCAACGATGACGTCATACAGGACCTGAAATGCTAATTGGTCCCGTAGCAAAACAATGACCGCTGATTGGGAAAAACTATCGCCCCTCTCGGATCAACGATCTGGAACGTTCTGAATGAAATTCAAGAAAACCAACGGAAAAGCGTTGAACGAGGCGTTTTCCTGCCAGTTTCGAGAGGAGGATCGTTAGCCTGAACCCGGATTCCGGCATGTAGCGTGTATAATGATCGGGGAAGTCTTGTCGCGAATAAAAATTGTTATTTATCAATGTTGAGTTTCGTATAATTAATGTTATATATTTTGAGTGATGCTACTAGAGGGCCGAGAGCTTCTTGGTTTTGAACTTTATTTTTAATTGTGGATTAAAAGCCGGAGTTAACGGACCTCGTCACTGTTCAAGGCTGAGTACCTTCTATATTGTAAAATTATGAACAATCACAATCTTTGTTCTTAAACTTGTGAAAAATCGTATGAGTGAGTAATCTGATTGGTCTGATTTTTAGTTATTTAACGTTAAATTCTTCTCGAAAAGGTATTTTCTGAATTTTCGTGATTATATCTGGCGACTTTATTGTATATTTTCATTCATTTATTGTATATTTTCATTTAACGTCTCTTGTAAATTTACTTTTCTCGAAACCTAGTTTTATTTTATGTATTTTTTTTTATTTTATGTATTTTTTAAGCACATTAATAAATAATTTTTCAAATATTTATTTATTATAATTTTCAACATCAAAAATATAAAATAATAAATTTATTACGTATTTAAAATTTTAATAGAACAGATCAATATTTAAACAATTTCATATAACACATTACATTGAAAGCCGCGCGCGAAGCGCGTGCAAACTCTGGTGAAGTAATAAAACTTACCGTCATTTAAAACACAACCTTCGCGCAAGTAAGATGTCTAAATATTATGGTGCCAGCGCTCGAAACGAAAACAAAGAACCTTTATTGAAGAAAGATACTACGAGCCTGAAGGAGAAAACGCAACAAGTGTTGCAAAAAGGGAAAAATAACTATAGAAATGCGAAAGATGATTCTACTGTTCCTTACCAACGTTCAAAAGTAATTAATTAGTAAAAAAAAATGTATCTTATTATAATGAAGTAAAAAACGTTTGTTTACTACAATAATTTTTATTCATTCATAAAACCCCATGGCAACGTATATATTTTATTTCCTAAAACTACTCGCTTGTCGTCTTTCCAACTGAAAGCTACTTTTTTCTGTTTGATAGTATAAACATTATGATTTTTCATTATGATTTTTTTGTATACTGTGTAACACGGCGCCGGCACGCCCCGGGCGGGACGGGGACGCGCGGGCGCAGGATACTGGTGCGCGGACAATCAGTGTTGAGCGCCAGGCCGTGTTATCCCGAAACGGCCAAAGGATCGTTTTAAATACGGGTAGGCGGGTGTACGGGTGCCCGTGCGCCGGGTGGCGATTATCGCTAGGATCGGAGCGGGGTGCGACATCTCGCCGGGAATGGAACGGGGTGCGCCCGTACAACGGTGACGGGTCCGGCTGGCCTTCTCAGGGCCCTGGGGCATCCGAAAGTTTCTCAAAAAAGAATTAATAATGAATATTAGATCGGGATCAGGGTCAAAAAATAATAACACACAATATCATTTATCATCTCTTTTATTTATCGCGTTTCATCATGTTACAGTGGGGCACCTTGGTTGGTGCCGGAGAACTGCCGGGCATCCCGAAGACACGGCCCAGCTAATGGCGGGATCTGAGTAGCGAAACGGGCACGATAAAATAATAGCAAGCAGGGATATCGTTTTAAATGAAATGAAACAAAATTGCCTTATCATGGCAAAAGGGGCTAACTAGTTTTAAACTAAACAAAACTAGCATCGAGAGGGGGCAGTAACGGTGAAAACTAGCAGCAAAATAATTAAATTTGGTGATTGAAAATAAACTAAATAACAAGCGTAGTCGACTACTCAGGCGTAAGGGGAACGCGGCCACCGAATTGTTAGATCGGGGGAAAAGGGAATGCAAAGCCGTAAAATAAAAGAAACATTAGTACGGGCCATGATAATTAAAATAAACTAAATCAAACATTACTGCGGAACGGCCGAAAGAAAACAAAAGTCGCTGCGTTCCGAGAAAGCAAGTAAAAAACGCCTTATTTGGCTAAAGAAAAAGGTAACCGATAAATAAACATGGCTATCATGCGTAACGGGGCTTTGCGAAATTAATTACTTTTAACGAAGGGGAATTAACTAAAATCGTCAGTAAAATAAGCGGGGCGGCGGCCAAAATGCGTAAAATAAAGTTAAAGTAGAATACATCATTAGTAAAAGACAGCGGTAGGCACTAGTTATAAGTGCGGGAGAGAGGCAGAATCATCATGGCGGGTGGGCGTGGAGCGCGCGCGCGAGCACGTTTGGATCGACGTTGGCGTACGGCGAGCGAGCGATTTCCACCGCACCGCGACCCGGCGGCGCCGGAGCGCCGCATAGCTGTTCAACGGCGGGGGCCGACCTGGCACCGATGCGGCGCCGGCTCTCGCCGCAAAGTGGACACGGCAACGCGTTGCGCGGCGCGTCCATCATGGCGGCCGAACGGGCCGCGTGTCCCCGACCGTCTTCGGACGAGGTCAAGCGGCTTTTCGCGCACGGGGATCACTCCGCGACGCGGCTCCACGGACCACCGTGTCTGTCACCAAAAGGGCGGAGTCGAAGGCCCCGCGAAGACCACGGAGCGGCGGCCAATTCGGGCAGAGAATAAGCGCTACATAAAAAAAAGAACAGGCAATCACTCGCGGGAAAAGTAGGATAGAGAGAGCACGGCGGGACGGCGGGGAAGCCGGGCAAAAATCAGCTACTAGGGACGCCGATCGGCCAGCCAGCGTAGGCCAGCCGGCCTTCCAGCGCCCCAGATCGCATGCTTAGTACGTGTGGGCTCACCTGGGAGCCGGCACAGGGCCCCAAGACAAAAAAAAATCCGAGGCCGTTTTCCGGTTTCACGTACTCCTCGGCTCGTCGTCTTTCCGATCCGATACTTTTCCTCTCCTTCCTCTTCTCGTTCTTTCTGGGGCTTTGTGGATCCGGTCTTTCGGTGGCTATTGGCGAGGCGTCTATCGCGTGGCGTTACTCACTCAAAAATGGCCGGAGTCGGCCGGCCGGAGAAGAACCATGCTTGCGCACGGTCTAGAGCGACGACTTCGCGCGCTCAGCGTTGGCGTCCGGTGTCGCCCCCGCGGACGGGACTTGGTCCGCCAAACCGTGAGCGGCGCGGCGATAGCGCGGCGCTGCTCACAACTGAAACGATCGATCCTGTATAACGCGAACTTCTAGGTTAAAATTTAAGTTAAAATTGATGAAAATGTGGGGACCTACATTACTAGCGGATTAGTGAATAAGTGTAAGTGGCGACTGCGAGGAGACTCAACGGGGGAGGGAGCTTTTCCCTCACGATAGCGCCATCGTAATTGTGCCCTCCGATAGACGGCGCTCGCAAAACCTTTATCCCCCACGATAGTGCCATGGTGATGGTGCCCTTCGATAGGCGGCACTCACGGAAATTTTATAATTTTTTTTACAACTTTTTCTTGTGTATAGTATTTCATCACTTTTTTGTAATTCGCAAACTCAAATTATAAAATAATTTGTCTAAGTTCGAAATCATATATTATATACGTTGTGACGTTACGTTTTGAGGGTAACGCATTCTTCGCCGCGCTCTTCAATCACAAATTTATGCCATAATTATTTTTCTTCCAAATTATTAACCAAATTTGCAGGATCGCCAGTTGTAACAACAAGACCACACAATAACCTGACGTTAACCCAATAATAAGATCCCAATACCAAACTATATTTGCCAA
>JABFOV010006390.1:0-10736 GCA_022817685.1 Aradophagus sp. ZL-2020
ATTATGAACTATTTTTAAAGAATAAATGTATAGTAATTTTTATCAAAATTAGTAAAATTATGCAAAAAAATCTTATTTTGAAATTTCTGGTGTTCAATTACGACACTAATTTATTAATAATATATTAATTGGCAAAAAAACTTTTTCAGATAAATTTTATCTACTTTTTATAAAGCTATTATTATATAATTATAAAAATCTTAATGTTAAAATAAAAAATTTAATTTTTTCAATGTCAATTTCATTATTATAATATTCTGAATAATCAAGTTTCTCATTTAGCAACAAAATTGAATTGTGCAATAATTTAATTTTAATTTATCAAGCAATAATTAATTATTTCAGTGAATCCCTAACTAATTTAAACAGCATTCACCAACTTATTGTTTCCTTTCAATTAAAATTATTAACATGCAATTTACCATGTAATTATCGCGTTACGCATTCGCCGATGCATTTTATACTTTAATTTCTCTGTAATTTACATCGAATCATAAATACCAAATCGAAACTATTACTCGGTAATAATTGATAAACGGAAATAATATTTATCCAAATAATATGACAAACTAATAAAATACAATATATCAAACGTAGTCATGTGTAAGAAGTTTTGTACGAATTGAAACCTGAAACAATTGTTCTACAAAGTTTTTAATTACCTTACAAAAAAAAAAGCTAAGTATCACATAAAATAAAAAAAAAGTCGAGAAAGTCCAAACTATTTTCTATTTGCATTAAAAAAAAAACTTAATGAAGAAAATCACAGTGCTTTTACTCAAATTCGTCCAAGTTCAAACGCGTACTTTATAAACATACGTGATTTTTCGTAAATACAAAGTCAATATTCCGAAATACCTTGGCTCTTACAAAATAAACCGCGCCGACTAATCTCACGTTATCGACCATTATCGTTCCTTTCCAACCGTTCGCTTCCAAATTTTCATCATTTTCCACAACCTTACATCAAACTCCCCAAACTATTCCCCTCCATTGTAACTTTCATCATTTCTTTCTTCTCGCCGGGGTGAACCCCCCCCCCCTTTTTTTTCTCAATGCACTCGAATTAAAATCAATTCAACAATCAACATTCCGAGTCCGTAATTGAATAAAGAAGTTATTAGCCGCGTGGCAGAGCGCCATGGCAACGCAGTCCGAGCGAGATAATCGCGGCAACTTAACAGCAAGGTGGCGTAAATATTTGTCGGAAAATGCTCGGCGACCGTGCGCGTTTCTACCTGGGTTTCAACAGCCATCTCTATCTTTCGGGACGTTGACCGACCCTCGCACAAGTTATCGCACCCCTCTTGCGCGGCCCCTTCCCCCTCGGCCCCCCCTCGGCCCCCCCTCTCTCGGCCTGCGCCGCACCCCTCCCGTCCCCGCGCGCTGCGCAAAGAGCCCTTTACAATTTCGTCCACAGACCAGTTCTCTAGTCTTCCCTCCACATCCTGGCCTGTTATGCGTGCCGCTTCCGTGGCGCTTTTGGGAGCCGATCGTCACTTTGGGCACGCGACCGCGGCGCAGCTACGCGTCCCCCGACTCGCGCCGCGAAATCCGGCCCTTAATTGGCTGCCGTGGCATCTCGCTATTCCGATCGCCCCGTGTACGTGCGTTGCCTCCTGCATTTGCACCGTTCAATCAAGTCGCCAATTTTGAGGTTAGGACAGAAATAGTTACTGCTGAGCACGCGTTGTTGTCAGGTTTACGCTGCGTTTGTTTTGGCAATTCAGTGCAATCGAGTGAATGAATTGATCGCGAATTTGTTGATGACGGAGCTCGACATTGCTTTGGCTTCTATTTGCGGCCGTACAAGTGTGATTATGTGGATTATGCATAAAAAGTTTGAGAGACTATACGCTGCAGGTTGTGTACGTGGAGAAATAATATACGAGGAAAGGGTTGAAAAGAAAACGGTAATATTGCTTTAATAAATGACGCGAATTCGGTGGAACGGAAACAAAAGTGAAGAAAGTTGATTCAGTACTATCGTGGAATTCTAGGTTCATGAAAATAAGACGGTTGTTTGTAATAAAGTAAACTTTTCTTGTATATTACCCTTATTACTTATCGAATACTTTTTCGATCGATTATTATCGAACGATTATTCGATCATTCCAAGGCAAATGTGTAAGTGATGAAGTTATAATTAAAAGTCGTGATTTTTTGATGTCATGTTGTTAACGACGCCGAGTGTCAAAATTGTGATTCGAAGCCGGCAGACTTGGGGAATATTTTAAATTGAATCATGTAGTGGAACACGGCCGTCGCGTGTACTGTCATTAAACGAATGAAGTTAGCCGAAAAACGCTAAAAATAATACATGTGTTTTAATTAGCGTCATAAGTGGTAATTGGAGTAATCAGTATATTATCGTCGTGTGTCTGAATACATAAATAAATAATGCTCGTGTCGGAATTGACGACCAGACATTCATCGTACGTGACGACTGGCGAAGGTAAAATGGACACGGAAAGAAATTATGCTTTCAAATTTAGATTTCTTATATGTACAGGAAGTTCCACGCGGTTTTTGTCAACAAATTCGAACTTGTAAACAATTTTCGTAGAGAAATTAAAGAAAAGTGTGAAATTAAGTGAAATATAATTATTCAAAAGATTTTGTGCGATTTTTCGACGTTTTTCAGCTAATTATACCCAAAGTGACAACGAATTTTGGTCAAAAATGTTCAAAGTTCGAATTTGATGATAAAAAAACGTTTGAAATTTCCTTGACATGATTTTTTATGATCAAGTAAACATGAGCGATAATAAAACTTTATAAAGAAAGTTTTATTATCTAAAATTAAACATTGATAAGTAAATACAACTCAACATTAACTAACAAATATGGTAATTACGAACGAAAAACTGTTAACTCACCAATGAAGAAATCATGTGGTCCATTTCGTCAAATGAAAATACTGCTTTGTATGCCTGGAAAAAGATAAGAGAAACAACTGAATTTCCTATAAAATGTTTTCAATTATCTACAATTTTATCAAAAGATAACAAACATTTGTAATTACGTAGGATTTATTTTTAGCACGTACTTCTCAAGAGTCAAATTTTGTTTTTGTTATTTTTAAAGCTAATGCGTATGAATAATCATGGACAAAAACAAAAGATTTTAACAATAACAACTAAGGGTTTTGTGATTATTCTTGTGACATTTGTTACATTATTCATCATTGTCATTCAAAACAACCACGCGTTAACTCTCTTATCATAAACATAATAACAATTACAATTTACGAAAAACAGGCGAATTTTCAACGATATTTCCTCCAAGATCGACATTACTCACACACATTTTGCTCGATTGCCAAACATTTCAATGAACAATGACGAAAAGGCACTGCCGAATGGTCTGACAAATGTGTCCGGCTCTTAACGTCACCGAGATAGCAAAAGTTGAAGCGAAAAAGGTGAAACGCACGTTCGACTGCAACATGCGTGCACGGATGGTACGAAAGGACGGATCCAGCGCTGACCAGCATTGTCTATTAGTCGATTGAAAAGCAGGCGGATAAACGAGCGGCCGGGCTCGAGTCACGTAGAGCCGGTGATTAATAAGCGAACTCGTGTTGGCGAGGATTTATCGATTCGGCCGCGGCCGAGGCACTAATGCAGAAACGCAGAAAGTCCCGTAATCGCGCGCGGCGCACGACGCGAACGAAGCGCGCGACAAGAAGGCGAATTCGCGCCTCGTCGCCGCGCGGCTCGGCCCGACGGCGATTTATGAAACGCCGCGAGATTTACGCGCCGTAATCGGCTGCGTAACGGCCGCCAAGACGCTCTCGTTCGCGCGAGCATCGCCGCTCATTTTTATGCAAATTAATCGAATACGAATGGCCGGCCACATTTAATGGCGCCATTTTTGCCCGGGGAATTAATTTATACGGGGGAACGCTCTCGAGTACGAATGCGACATCGACTTCCCTAGTCGCTGCTTGGCAATTCATGACGTTTACATTGAATTGACTTTTTCGGCCCACGATGAATGGCCCTTTACCTTCAAAGGGACTTCCATTGCTGAGAAATATTGGCAATTAACATGGCCAATGAATATCGACGCTTTTTACCCTACCGGCTAGTTGCAAATTTCCTTTCCAAGCCATTCGGATCTAGTTTGTTGTTGTGCGCAATTGTCCCATGAATCGGTGGTATTTAAATACCAACGTTACTAGCAATACCTTAGGCCAGTTAAATTAAAAAAAAGTCGATTCGGAACAGTTAACTCTGGCACTTGGATTAATAATTTTAAAACTTCGGGAACACGTATCAACTTTGTTGTAACTTTTCAGTTGATTTTCTTTCTTGGCGAATTTAAGCGAAGGTAATGAATTATACGTTTGTTAATGACTCAGATTTTAATGATTTCATTTATTGATCCAGAAGCGTGATAATGGCAAGATTATGGAAACAACGGAGCTCAAACTGTGAACATGTTTTAAGCCCGCGGACAGATTCCTTAACAACTACACTTGCGAAATGAATATGCTTATTCAGCAACCATTCCCCAGTCTCGCTCCAAGCATTGCCCTGCAATTTGACTCCCTTCTGCCGTAGTGACGACTACAACTTTGAGATACTCTCCGACGATTACTTCTATGTTCCTGGCAAATAAAGTGGCAAGGTCTTAGAATCTTTGTGATGAACTAAGGAGCTTCTCGGTTGGTTCTGACAACAGCGTGCGGGCTTTTTTGAAAATAATGCTCGACGATGTTTGATATTGAGGGTGGGATTTAACGTAAAAGGGCGATGGATATAAATTGGAAGAAGAGACGAGGAACAGCTGCTGTTTGCTGGGAAAATAGCTGCAAATGCTAACACCGGTTTCTCTTTCAATTGTAATTGCGGTTCCTTTTTCCCCCACTTTCTCGAGTAAATAAATAACAATCGTTATAAATTATTAAATAACACAAAATAAACCCATTTCGCCTACGTACCCTAATTATGTAGTAGAATCAATCACTTATTCGAATGTTATGTTATTAACGTGAGCTTTGCTTCGTGCTACTTTCAAATATACGTACAATACGAGATTTTTTCCTTACAACTTCCGTAAGTAAAATTGCTTTATTCCGGCAATTCACTTTATTCGGCGTTTCAAAACTTTTCCCAAACAAAAAAACGCCCGCTCATTGTCACTTACAATGGATGACACTTAGAAAGAAAAAAAAAAAAAAAAAAAAAAAAAAGGAAAGATTTTCTTTTACTTTTTAATGGAAAAAGAAGGCTCGATGTTTCAACTGAAAATTTCATCGCCTTTTATGTTATCTCCAAAGTGGTAAGGTCTAAATATTTTTACAGTCAAAAATAAAGTCCTCCCGAGTGGAACAAGCCGAGAAAAACCTGTTGACGTTCATAAATCTCGGACCGTCACGCTGCCGCAGACAATCGGCGAGTCACTTACCGGGCACGAGTTTTTCTAATAAACGCGACTAACTTTTCGACCGTTTTTCGCCGGCGACTTACGCGCACGAGGATTTCTCGCATTTACGGCTGACCCGTCATTTGCCGCGAGGCATTTCGGCTCTGAATTATGACTGTCGAAAACCTCGAAACAAACAAAATCTACCTTCGGCTTTTCTCTTCGGCAACACACCCAACGGCCTTTTCCCGAACCGCAGCTGCTTTCGCACTTTGACGATCCTTTTTCTCTCCACGCCCGAATATTCTTCTTGAATTTTCGATCCGAAACCTCGTTTCAGTCCAAAGTCTCGTTTTTGGCTAATAATTGTATATTAACATTTTTTTTTGTTATTTTATATGAAAATTAGGAATGAAATAATAGTCATTTTCCTAAATGGATTCGCGCCACTTGAAAGAAGAAGTAGCGAAAATAGTTTATGGTTGATGAAATATGGAAATCACTGCTCGTCGCCGAAATTGAAGGAGTAATTGAATAAGCGATACAACGTGCGCAAAAATTGCGTAAAAGTGATGAAAATTCCAGTCGCCTTGTCAAGCGAGCCGCCAAAGAATTCCTCGGATTCAGGTTTATAACGACGGAGCCGCGGCTGGAAAAATGCCGCACGGAATGGCGAATCTTGAAGCGAATCGCGATAAAAAGCGACAGAAACGAAATCGAGCGGTGAGAAAAGCATTCCAACGAGTTACAATTAAAAGATGCGCGTTCGTATCTTGCGCTGCCATGAACCACCATTAATGCAAATTGGATCTCTTTTCCAGTAATAATGATGGTATTTAAACCGCGAGTTATGTGCCAGGGTATGATTTCTTCTATGTTTACGGTTATTATTATTGGCATAATAAATTACTACTCGATTACGATACAAATTTGACAGCACTTTTTCTTCGTAATAAGATATATTGCTTTAGAAATATCTTCAATGTGAATAATGACTTACTGTATTTTATCATTTTTTTGTTATTATAAAAATGTAAATGTTTTGAAATCAGAACTCGGATCAGTGTATATTGAATATTAATGATGTTCCTTAATTTTCTTTGTTTTGTTTATACATCGAATTTTTGCATACTTCTATAAATTATTTTATCGTATAATTTTTGTTCTAATTTCTTTAGAATACAATCATAACCCATCAATAAAATCGCTTGTTATTCTTAAACACATTTATCTTTATATTTGTCAATATTGCATACATATTACTTGGCGTTATGGAATAATACGTAGCTGTGTTATCAGCAATATTGCAAACAATAAACACAAGCTTTCCCAAATTATTTGACTAAGCTATTTATGTTTAGTTCTTCGCATACGTTCCAACAGCTTTGTTTATTTCACGTGCTTTGTTTGTGAATTGAAAAACGTATCGTTTTTTTAACTTTTGAAACAAAACATTTAAGAACGTATCGAGCATAGTCGTGCAAAAAAAGGGAGGTTTATTTCAAGTTGTTGAAACTTAAATAACGACAAATATGTCAACAAAAAATATTCTCGTTTGTGTGCGTCGAATACCCCGTATAATTTGGCGTCTTGTTAATTCTATGGACCGAATATTTTGATGTTTATCTCGTACCACGCTGTCGAGAAAGGAGCATACACTTCTGTTCTTACGTCGAAAACATTTCAAAGTGGGTTTTGAAGAGTATAATTATTCTTTCGAAGGGGTCCAACATCAGATTAGAATCATTTTGATCACCCTCTACATATTATTGAAAGTGACGTGTGCAATGCCATAAAGTTCATTGCATTTTATTGTATAAATGCTTTATTAAACGAGCGAAAAATTAGTTACGACAATTGTTTAATAACAAAGATTAATTCAGAAAAATTAAACTTGTAACAAAGTTTGTGATATGTATAAATATTTAATATTGAGAAATAAATCCAATTTACATTATCGCAGAATTAATTAATCATTTATAAATAATGTGTATAAAGTTAAAAATAATATTAATATAAATGTAACATTTTGTCAGAGCACACTTTCAAATCAAATTATAATATGCAAAATGAGTTTCATTATTGATTACTTTAACTAAGCACATATTTTTTATTTGATATCTAAAAACGTTATCTTTCGATCATGAATTTAAACTGTTCTTCATGAAAGGCAATCTATTTTGAAATAAATTTTTAATCCTAGAGGTTAAAAAACTGCACATTACTTTTGACAAAAAGCTACGTTCCAGCACAAGTCAATTCAATGATTTCCCTTCCGGTTGTCGCCGGTGACGCAATTAACAATTCTAATTAAGATTTCGAAATCGACGGTCAAACAAAACGACACGACCGAAGCCACCTCGCGCTTTCGACCCCGCAATTTATTCCGCAAGACCGCGATTCTCACGACTTTTTACAAACTCCGTTTTGTTCGCAAAACGGCCCACTAACCTTGTCATAAACTTGTGCGGTCGTGTAAAGAAAAAGTAACGATAAAGAAAAGAAGGAGGGAACGAGGAAGAGAGGCGGAGGAAGGGATTTTGCGCCTGGCACCAGATGGAACTTCATTGTTCAGGGGCAGTTTTCATACCTCGACCGGACGCCGCACTTTCCACTTCCGCTTAGAGTTGATCGTCACGAACTCGAAAAACCCGTCTTCGGTATTTTGTTACTGAATGAACATGCAAACGGGGACTAGCGAAGGGGGAAAAGAGCATCGAATCGTGATGTCTAACTATTGATCAAAGTCAAGTTACGGGTGCGGGATGATGAATTTAGTTTTATACGATCGTTAGATGTTACCTTACATGGTCGATTTCTGTCAGTTCAATGCAATTATAAATACACGGAACGAAATCAAAGGTATAATCATAAATGTTGTGTCAATATAAATATTCACTGCAAGCGTACTATTTTAATATTTCAACGTGGGTTTTGAGATTAGTATTGCAATTTAAGTGATCAATTGTCGCAGCAACGCGAGTAAAATTAAATGAAAAAAATGTAAAAGGTATTCGAAACAAGTTCCTAATTTCGAACGAACGTAACTACATGCGTACATCGACCGTAACTACAGCCGCGATTACTATGGCCCCGAGTAAAAAACCGGTTCAACTTTTGTCAACTGCTCCGGAGGAGTAGAAACACACGGTGTCTTGTAACACAATTAAAGACGGGTTGTTGGCCTTTCGCGTGACGCTCATCGCGCAGCAAAAGACGGCCGATTATCTAGCGCCGTGTATCTCACTGTCGCTTTAACCTCGCTCGATGCCTTCCTTTTCTCTCAATAAATGCTTAATACTTAATATGCTAATAAATACGCCATAATGTACCGGCCTTATCCACACGGGGTTAAATAATAGTCGTTGTAGCTGCGACTAAAGTCTTGCGTGTGTTCTCACATCATAATACATTGTCATCTTTTTTTTTATCAATTTCTCGATTCGTTCATTTCTGAACAACAATTATTATTATTATTATTATTATTATTATTATTATTATTATTATTATTTTAATAACAACTTAGATCGAGTCAGATACTGTCAGTGCAATTAAACATGCATTCAATTTTTTATAACTTTCATGTTGTATAAAAAATTGTATTGATTCAGTGTATTTTAACTGAAATTCTTTTTTGCTGACAATCACTTTTGTAAAATCATCATTGACCTTTTATGTTGGTTTTTCGTTCATTAACATAACGTCGGCGTCATTATTAACTATCTTACAAGTTATGTTTATTTGAACGATATTCTATCATTTTTATACACACCTCGAGATAATTTCCAAATCAAATTCTATTATAGTTTTTTCAGAATATTTTCAGCCTAGTCTTCTTAGCTAGCAGTGTCAATGACAAAAAGGAAATTGAAATTATATTGACTTAGAAGCGATACAATGGCAGAGAAATTGGGCAAACTACGGTTCGTTAAACACGTTTGTCTGTCAGCATAAACTACTGTTACTTTCAAGCAACTGTCATTATGCGGCATAACGGATCATCCTGCCAGATTCGTTCGCCTTCGCCACCTGTATCATTTCCGCCCACTATTCGCACGTACAAAACCTGTTTGCGAACTTGCACTCAACTTTTTTCTCAATCAGCCGATACGAGCTTTTTGCTCACTTACTCGGGCAAACTTTATTGAAATTTTTCATAAATCATAAATTCTCAATAGTATTAACATATCCGAAATACTATCGAAATAGTGTATCAATTATTCGTACACAGAAAATAATACTCGTAATATTAAACCGACAATAGGTGGTAGGAAACAACCAACAAGTGGTAATGTAATATTCAACTCAAAATCCATATCAAAACACTTCCGTTCGTAAATCCGTCAAAACACTTTAGTCCGTAAATTAATACATCGATCTTTAACATGGTCTACTTAAATGTACAATGCAAGCTTACAAAGATCACGGTGGTATTACGTATATAAATATATATATATATAAATATTTCAGAAATTTCGACGAGGATTTCGTGAACTCACGAGAAACGTATAATATTTCCAAAATACGAAGTTTTATCCGTGAGATACTTGTTACTTGTTATAATCGGATTAATGACTAAGACGCAAAGCCATAGTAATCATTAAAAGCAATTCCGCTGGTAAATAAAACTCTGCCGATAGGCAATATTGCTAGTTGGTATTCAATTCGAACCTCTTTCGCTGAGATCCCTCAGCTGTGCCTCTATCCTCGTCTACTTGTTTTTCTTTCTCCTTCCCCCCCTCCATCTATCTTATCCCGGTCGGTAAATAAAACGCAGTGCGTCTTATCGGTCACCTCTCGCGATTAGCTTGCTCTTCGTAGTCAATCCCGGGGGGTAGCTCAGATAAGGATTTCCTGGGTTAATCTTGAGGTCTTTGGCGAGGATTTGCTGCGATTAGCTCCCGAAGGAAAAAAAGATTTGACGGGAGTTTTGACGCCGAGGTCGTTCCACTTCTGCTGATTGAACGGTCAGACATGAACTTCGTCTGACAGTGTTATGACAGATTTGAAGAGGTGTTGCTATGATAGACGTGCCATTTAGACAAATGGTTAATGGAAGCAACAAAGTGATATTAATCAAGTATTTGTTATAAAATTGATAGATTGAGAACAAATTATTAAATGATATTTTTTTTTATACGTTCAAGGTATATGTACGAACATTGGGCAAGACATACCTTATTTCTTCAGATAATGTGAAATGTAATTACACAGTATTTATTTATTTATTTATTTATTTATTTATTTATTTATTTATGAATGATCAATTTCAATTTGATGTTTTACAAACAAATTATAATACTTTCGATTATGACTTTCTAACGAGTACACTCCTTTTTCTAATTGTCGATGATGTTCAAAGT
>JABFOV010006391.1:0-10732 GCA_022817685.1 Aradophagus sp. ZL-2020
GTGTTGTGTCCGCGCGAAGGGAACCTCCTAGACGCAGGCTGTTCAGCACGGGGCCGCGCGCCACTAGACCATTGCCCTTATCAGGCTGGCTAGACGTCCCCGGTTCCGTCCTCCGCATCATCGTCCGGTTGCAACACTGTCCAGAAACTTCCTGGACGAGGAGCAGTTTTAAGCGCCGTATTTCCGTTCGCCCTTCCGTGACGTACCACTGGCTTTGAAACCCGCAATTAATTATGGAGTGACCGGTTCTTTTTAGATATATATATTCTTTAAGTGACCGGAGGAAGATTTTACATTTTTTTTTTTTTTTTTTTTTTGAAAATTCAAAAAATGACAATTGAACAAACAATATTGATTTATTGATTGGTATTTAAAAAGTTCTTTTTTGAGTGATATTGTTTGCACATTAGTGATAGAAATCACAGATAAAAATACTACGCCAGGGTGTAATTATGTAATAAAGAATGAAAAATTTCATTGTATGTAAATCTAAAGCTTATGAAGCGTAAAAATTAGCGTTCAGTTTGTAGGAAAACCGAATTTAATAAATATACTGAATATACTAATTTAGTGAAACATTTGTATTACTGAAAATGTAAAAAATTGTAGCAGTACAGTACGAAAGCATTTTTGATAAAAGATTGTACTTCACTTGTATAAAAATTCATACCAATTTGGTAGCTCATTCTTAGCAAAATAGGTATAACGGACTAAATAATAAATTGGTGAAAACATTTCGATAATAACGCCAAAATGACTCTTCTTTTGTAGAATAAACCATGGAATATGCCAAAACTGTACCATTTTATGATATTTTCGTCAAATTTTTGTAACTAATATTGTATAGAATCATGGTATACTTAATTTGTGAAGCTTTTTCTTCACCAAATTTGTCTGATTTCTTTCCCGTACATGAATGTCAAAATTAGGACACTTGGGCAGTCACCTTCCGGACCGTCGGCCCTCGTTTTATAAGATATATGTGCTTTCGAATTGACGGCTCGATGTCGACACATGAGTCGTTGGTTTGGAAACGATGTTCCGTGGACCCGAGCGTCTCGACAAAGTCGCGCCATGGGCGGCATTAGGGACCCCCTGGGCGCACCGGCTGAGGTCGGGATTTTCTTCGGCCGGCAGCGCCGATTTCGTTTGCGCACGAGCTTACAAAGGTTCCCTTTATTCGTCGCGCAACGCAACTGGAAGCCACATTGCTCCACGCTTCTTTCGCGTCTGATGTCATTGCGTATTTATATGAAAAGTTATCAATTATCAATGAAATCAACGTCGTGAGTGTTATAGGAAAGATTCGAAATTGTAAATGAAGATCGATTAGAACGAGTTTATGGAATCAAATGTAAACAAAAATTGTTTAAAGAATTTTTTTAAGAATTTTCGCAACAAACTTGTCATTTTTCAGTTGCTAGACATTCCTTTAAACTGTAAAAATAAAAAATAATTGTACGTGAAATTTCCAACGTTCATTGATGAACGAAAACCAAATGTATCGAATGTAATCGAACGAATTATATTGGTATCATCAATTGTACATGTTTATTTATCGATAAACTAACGTGCGCAAATACACTTTGGCAAAAGTAATCGATCAGAAATATCGTTCCCTGATTTAGAAAACTATATTTGACTTAATTGTCTTGCACTGATAAATGTTAAAGATTTCAAGGATGGAATCATAGAACACAATTTGAATTGTGAAAATAAATTTGTTAAAATTCAGTACAACAATTGTAAATGCTTAATTTTGCATTCGATTGTTTATTCATTTATTCATGTTCGATTGTTCGATGAAAAATAATTGTTATTGAATATAAGTATACAAAAGCTGAAAAAAGTGAAACTATTTGCCTCGATGACTAACGGATAAATTGTCGTTGATTTATACAACGTTGGTGTCGCATCGTATGTTCTTCGCGGCCTATAGTCTGGCGACAAAAAGAAAAAGTTGGAATTTTTTCAAAGCAACATTCGAAAAAAGCTCCCGAGGGTGACGTTACCATCCAGGCTTTACCTCAAAAAGCCGACGTCCCGTCGCCGTCGTATTTCCCACAGTGCCAGCGAAGGCGCCCGCTATCTTTTGGCGCCTGCATTATAGCCGACTTTATACGCTGCCACATGAATGTGTCAGACTTTATGAATAGAGATGTCAATAATTCAACCAGTTCACATCGCAACAAAGTTTTCAATTACCGATTGAATGTTTAAACTGCAAAATAAAATGATCGCCGAAAAATTAAAAAAATAAGAGAAATGAATTTTAAATAATTTTGTAATTCAATAAAAACTAAATAATTTTCTTCTGATAAGAAACAGTAATCACGGAAATATATTTTACAAACAAAAATCATTTTACATCGATTAAAGGAACAAATTTATGTTTTATCGCAATTTGGAAATTTTGAAAATGTTGCTTTAAAACAAGTTCAATTTCTGTGTTACATAAGTATTAATATAGTGAATAAATATTGTTAAATTGAATTTTGAGAATATTTTATAAAAATAGGTTGAAATGAAAAATCCGGAAACGAAGAAAGCTGGTGAATTTAGGCAGAAATGTAAAAATAACAAAGGCTCGTTACAAGTGAAGGGTTCTCACTTTCAATAAAGAGCGTCTGGATTATGTTCGACGAGAGTGTAACTAATCCAAGATCATGCTGAGAAAATTGGTTGTTTTGTTTTCTCTCAGGCCAGAGCGATCGCTTACGCGAATGCTTGTGAGTGACAAGTGTCAAACGCCAGGCAACCCGACGCGTTTTGCCTCGATTAAATTTTTCCGAATAACAGAAACGCATATTTTATTTGAATTTACGACTTATGTATTGAAAAAGTTGGGAAAAGAGAGAAAATATTTTAATAAAATTGTAAACTATTGGAATCACATGCTTGGAAATTGAGATACATATATGTATCTACATGTATATATACATGTTGTAAAAATGAAAATATATCATGGAGCAATTTTAGATAAATGGAATTATTGTCAAAAGTGTTGGAAAAATTATTAAGGTAATTAAATTAATTTTTTTACACGGATAAATTGAAAATATTTTATGCAACTAAAATTCTCATTGAAGATCATTCAAAATGAATAGTATTCAATGATAACTTGGTACCAATTGGTATTATTTAGAAATAAGTTGATAACATATCAATCATCAAGATTAATCTTATTGCAAATATTAGTAATTGAATAAGTGAACGTTTCATCATTTAATCACAGTGTTTAATTGACATTCCACATGTACAAAATTGATTAAAAATCAAATTCAAAATGAATAGAAAGTAATTAGAAATAAGTAGATGGCATAATTAGGAATGAGATTGAATCAGCAAACATTTTTCTGGAAATAGTATTGGATATCTAAATGACGTCCAATTTTATTTGATTTTACTTCATTTTATTGTCAAAATAAAAAACCAATTGAAATTAATTAGAAATGAGTGAATAATATATTAAGCAATGGGACTAAAACGGCAAACATCTTATTGCAAACAATATCGGATATTTCAATGGGATCAAATATGTAAATGTACCATTGGTTGAATAAAAAGGTGTCACGATTGAATCCTTTTAAAAATCATACATTTGATCAATTGGCAATACACCCATTCAATCTCAATATTTATTAGCATTTCGCTTATTTCCAATAACTTTCAATTGGCGTTTTAAATGAACGAAGTTAAAATTCATAATCATATATGTTAAATCAGAACGGATTTTTTTACCAGGCTATTGAAATCATGTTCTATAAATGAGATGAATGAATCATTATTGTTGCGTTTAGGTGTACAATTCGCAAAAATAATAACCGTTCGATCGGGCGAGCGCGTCTATTTTCACAAGGGTATCAATCTCGGAGTGACGGTTCCGTGGCGTCTTGGATTGGCCTGTGCCAATAAACCTGGGCGGGACTTCCGACTGTCCCTCCGCCCCGACGTGAAGCTCATCATGGCTGGCTGGTGTAAAACAACGCGTATTACTTCAGGGAGACGCTAACACTGACGTGAAAGTAAATATGCAAACACTTTGATAATGACTCGACAAAAAACGAGGGAGCTAGAAATTGAATAGCTAATACTCAAATAAATAATACGAATTTATCATTTCTTCATTGATACTGCAAACACTGTGCGATGTTTTGCGAAGTTGTCTTCAGTCACTTTTTTATTTCAGAAAAAAACAAAACAAATATGAATATGTTTGTGTTGTTTTATTTACTTTGATTCGTCAAAAGATGAGGGTGAAAGCATGACTGTTTTATTATTTTTACTTTGCCAGTAAAATGAATAAGTTTTGTTCTGAGTGAAGAGTTAGCTCATTTGACAACTTTTTAGTATCTTCAATTTTTTTTCTTTTTAGTAAATTTTATATTGCAAAATTAATTTATTACGGCGAAAAAAGGACTATTAGGATATGATGTTCCTACTTATGATCATACTCAATTAAGTAAACATAATTTTTACGTTGATAACCCTTCGAGAGAAATGAAGGTGCTTTATTGCAAATTTTGGAATGGACGTCTTTCATTGAAAATTTGCAACTAGTAGTCAATGAAAAATCCCTATATTCAAATTGGCAATAAAACCCCCCATCCCTTCTTCAATGTTAAATTAAAAATGAAAGTTTTTTCATTGAAAATTTAAGAACAAGGTTTTTATTACAAAGGTCCATCATATAAAAGTCCATCATTTCAGCCACTGAACTCTCTTTTCCAACTTTTATAATGTTCAAAAATTCTAATCAATCCTTTAATTAATTTAATTAAACACTTTTTTTGCTTTGGAGAACAAAAAAAAACATGAGTAATTGTCAGTACTCATGCCGTCCAAGTGGTTTCGAACCTCCCTTATCTAATCCCAAGAGAAATGTATTCCTCTAATCGCTTCCGACGCGGCTACCGCTATCGAATACCTGGGCGATATAAAACAGCATCACGACCACCCCTCGAGTCGCGCCGCTACACAGACGTGCGCGTGTCCGGACTTTGGTGTCGGTGAAAATAAACACACACACACGCGTCGTCACACGCAGGCCGAAAACTCACATGACGTGCCGACACTTGACTCCCTCGACGAGCACAAGTCACATTATACTTCTGGCCTCCGACCCGATCGCTCGCTCTTCCCAACAACGGTCGAACCTTGGCCATCTGGACCGACTGTTCCTCGCGATTTTTAGTCAGTTAAACTCGCCCGGTCGTTTCGTTGATTAAAATTTATCATTCCCGCGAGACTTTGAAACATTTTGCGGCGTTTGACGTCGAAGAAAACGGGATAAAGGATTAACTCGTTGATTCTCAGTCGCCAGTGAAAAGTGACAGTGGAGGGTTAAAGTTGAAAGTCGAGGTAGAGAGTTGATTTTCGACGCGAACTGTAGAGATGCGATAGAATGTTGCCGATCTCGGTTTCCGCGACTCCGTTCAGCGTTCGCGATATTCTCAGCGAGGATCAGCAGTTCGGCGCGATGGACTGTTACGGGACCACGCATTTGGAGCACGCGGACGGCCAGTACCACGTGAACCAAATGCAGCAGGATTTTTGCGCTTACGGGAACGTCATGTCAGACGGCAGCTGGGACGAGCACAAATTTAAGGATCAGTGCGTCACGAGCTTTCAGGGCTACTCGGACGTGAATCACGTTCCGCACATGAGCCAAATCGCGCCGCCGTATCAGGAGACCGCTGTTGTGGAAGACGGTACGATTTTTGGTTCTAGTTTTCGGGAGATTTGCAAATGTAAAAGAGTTGCAGTTTATTAGATAATTTGAATGATCATTTATATTTAATTTCTAATTCTTGTTTTTGTGGCGCGAAATTATGTTCATACTTTTTATTATTGGTATTATTATGTTTTGAATATAGACTTTTATTCATCATAAAAATGTATACGAAATTTTTAATGTACATTAACAAATGACAAAAAAATTGAAATACAGTTGTACAAAAAGTTTTAATATCATACAAATTATTCTTGGTCGATAAATTAATAACTGGAAATTCATTTTTGGCCGAATTATTTATTGAAAAAATTCAATCTTCAATATGAAAGTGTATTTGATTAAATTTTCAACCTTGGAAACTTCAAGCAAATTTTGATTGCAACTATTCACATTTTATAAATCGTTTCAACGTTTTTGTTAAGTGACAGCTTGTCGCTGATTTAATTAAGTTTTAGCTCTAATATGAAGAGTTTTAGCTCTATATACGAAAATCGCATGACTTTTTCAGGAAACGTAGTAACATCTAGCAAAACAGAATTGCGAAAGAATCAGTCTGGCAAAAGGACCAAACGAAAGCCAAGAGTACTGTTTTCCCAGGTGAGTGAGAAATTTCCTTTTTTATTAAGTAAATTATTATTAGATACAGATATCAACTAATATTACATAAATAAATAACAAAATTTGTATCTTTAGACCCAAGTCTACGAGTTGGAGCAACGTTTCAAGCAACAACGTTACCTAAGTGCTCCGGAAAGGGAGATGCTTGCGCAGAATCTCAAACTGACCAGTACCCAGGTGAAAATCTGGTTCCAAAATCGCCGCTACAAGAACAAGCGCGCTCGTTTGGAAGACGCGGAAAAATTGCAGGCGCAAAAGCTGCAGAGTCAGTCAGCGAAAAAAATTGCGGTTCCAGTTCTTATTAAAAATGGAAGACCACAAGAGTCCTATAACGTACCTTATTGGTCCAATTACCGTCAAGACCTGAATATCGCTTCCCAGTCCGATTACCGCAACAGTAATGTCAGCCCGGATTTCAGGACGAACGCTACTTTGGAAATTCGATTGGATTCGTCTTCGGAATTCCGGACGAACAATCTACCTGGAAAGTGTCATTCCAATACCATTGAATACAGGTCGCACTATGTGTCTGATTGTAAAACTAGTTTGGACAATAAAAATAGTAAGGTTGATTATAATGCGAAAAATGCGAACGAAATGGGTTATTATAGTCCGGACGCAAAAACTGTTCAATTGGACAATAGACCGATTATGGCAGATGCCCATTGTGGGGACTTTAACTTTCCTAATTATCTGAACCATTCGAACTACCAGATACCTTATGTGAATTATATGGAACCAATAAGTGTGGATCAAAATATTCCAAGGATGTGGTAGATAATTTTTTTTTCTTTCAAATGTATTGTGTTCGGAGGAAATGGTTATATTGAAAATAACTAAATCTTTCGGTAATTTCATCGTATTTTATCTTAAATATTATATTATTTAGATTTATTTCATTGTAAAGATGTAATCAGATTTATTGTAAAAAAGGTGAAATTACTTAAAGTTATAGTATTTATTAGTATATGAGTTGTAACTATTAATAGCATTTCACTTTTATACAAAACTTGAATTCAAAGGTGTGCAAGAATGTCACAAGTGCCTCGTATATGATAAGAAAAATTTGTTGGAATTTCATAAAATTGAGGAAACATGTTTATGATGTGAACGATAAATATGATCTTGCATATAGTATTTCGAAATAGCTTTTATTTGCAATTTTTAACAGTTATGAATAATTTAGTTTTACTAGGGATGTGCGATATCTCGATCTTCAAAATCAAGCGAAATAATATGATACTCGAACGATATTAAGCGAAATAACAATGTATAGGAATTTTAAATTATTTCATTTCGCACACCCCTAAGTTATACCAATGAAAGAAAAAATTACAATGATTTTCAATAACGTTTTCTAAAAAAATCTGATTTAAATTGATATCTCCGAATTGAGACACTTTCATTTCAAGTGTGAGAAATTAGCCATGTCCATCGATGTATTTGATCTCATTTACCAAAGTCTAGACTGTAATATATGTAAAGTAACTATGCATACATTTGTATGTGTAGATGTAAAAATAAGTTTCCATAAATTCCCATTTTTAAGCTAAGTTTGTCTTCCCTACGTAAATTACCCTTTTGTATAACAAGAAAATATGAAATAATTTCCAAAACGATTGTCAAAGAAGATTCAATTTTAAATATCTTCTAGTAGAATAAAATTCATTGGAAATCAATTATCTTATAAATAAAATATCTGAAACGTAAACTTGTACCAAAAATATTAGATTTAAATATATTCAATTCAAAAATGAATAATTCAAACTTCTCATAGACGGGTAATTTTGGAAATTTTGATTATATGAAAACTGCGATATATTTTTAAATTTATAATATATTTATAGAAAATAAGCATATCAAAATTCATACAAACAAACTCGCAAATGTTTCATCGCATGTTATCATCCTCTTTTCGTAAATTGCGTATGTTGTATCAAACTGTAAATACATTTAAACATTTATAACCTTTTCGAAACTATTCATAACTTTTTATACTCTTTTAACATATGTAGCACATTTGATGTATTTTTATTAAACGTTGATATTGTAGAAAAACTAAAAAATTTTTTCATTCAAAAAAAAGAAAAAAATCCAGCCATCCTGCTTATTTCTGACAAATTATATGTAATATATAATATATATGGTACATGTATATAATAAATAATATAAAAATAAAAAGCAAATCTAGCAGTCTGCCCGGAAATTCTTCGAGTTCTTTTGGAGAACAATTTGTCGACGCGATTTCGCTCTGATGAGAATCTAAATTTCTGATCGTTATGATCCAACGATTTTATAGTTTCAAAGATAGAATGCTGGTGGGGTTTATTAATAGGTGAAGTCTCGACGATTTGATCGAAGCCAACGGGGGCTTTTAGGTTATCGCGCGAGTACCGATGGGTCATCTGGCAGTCAAGTGTCTACGTGTGGTGCACGGTCCCTCGCAATACCGATTGCGGCGCTACCGGTAGGATCATGGGAATTTCGCTGATAAAACTGTCAGCTTTTATTTTAGTAGTCCATTTTTCTTGCCCCCAGAGTCAAGTGTACAATTGCTCTGCTGCATTTCAGTGGTCATATTTAACTTCTTATCGTTCCTCGTTTCTTCCGTTTTCCCAGCAGCCGAGAATCAATTATCTATTACATCTAATCATCATATACCATATGGACAAGAAAATCAAATTTATTTGGTATAATTGTAATTGAACCGCGTAACTGGAATTCGTATACTTGTTCTCTTTGTAGTTATAAATCAAATGGTTTTCTGCACGGAAAAAAATAGTATATTATGCCGTAATTGTGTCGCATTAGTGCGCAAAATAGTTATTTTATACACGCGTGTATCACTTCTACAGAAAGCAACCACTTATACATTGAGGTGCAAAATATTAATTTGAGTATGATGTAGTTAAAAAAGTAGCAAAATAAAAAAAATTGGCCCGTGGGAGGATCGAACTCACGACCTTCGCGTTATTAGCACGACGCTCTAACCAACTGAGCTAACGGGCCAGTTGAAAACAGATGGCAAAAGTTCGCTGTTTATCAGTATGAGACACATATTCAGTAAGGGACACTTATTTGAAATAAAAAAAATTGGCCCGTGGGAGGATCGAACTCACGACCTTCGCGTTATTAGCACGACGCTCTAACCAACTGAGCTAACGGGCCAGTTGAAAACATTCGGCATAAGTTCGCTGTTTATCAGTATGAGACACTTATTCAGTAAGGGACACTTATTCGAAATAAAAAAAATTGGCCCGTGGGAGGATCGAACTCACGACCTTCGCGTTATTAGCACGACGCTCTAACCAACTGAGCTAACGGGCCAGTTGAAAGCAGTTGGCATAAGTTTTATGTTCATCGTCAGGAGACACCTATTCAGTAAGGGACACTTATTCGAAATAAAAAAAAATTGGCCCGTGGGAGGATCGAACTCACGACCTTCGCGTTATTAGCACGACGCTCTAACCAACTGAGCTAACGGGCCAGTTGAAAACAGCCAGCATAAGCTAGCTGTTTATCAGTACGAGGCCAAGTTCATCAATATGATGAATTTATCAGCATGATGTTATTCAATATGGAACCACGCTATTAAGACTATATTTTAAATACATCTTATAATCCATTAACAGTGTTGTCAATCAAGTTTTTAAACATGTTTTTATTTTATTAGTAATAAATTAAAATATTTACGGTCCATGTGCTTTTCATACGTCGATAATATAGGTGCTTGTACAGTTTCCTGATAAAAACACTATACATCTATTTATCAGCAGTCGATAACTAAAGTGTTCTTCAGTTGTTACAGTAGGAAATTTTCGGTATAATATTTTTATTGATCGTATTTACTATGTGGAATTAATAGTATAGTTTACGCATTATTTGTATAGCATGAAAATAAAGAACAAGTTATTTATCAATGTTTATTCAATTAATAACTTATAGTTGGTAATATACCGATAAAAGTACAACCGATAACTACCTTCACTTATTTTTGCTCTGAAACGTTTTGTTCATAGACAACTTTTGTGAGATACGTTTACTACATGATGTCCTATATTCGGTACAAAATACACTGGGATTAATTCTTTGAAAATTATTAAATTCTCATTAAAATCATACTCGAAATAAATAGTGTTCAATGGTAATTTCGTCTAAGTGTTTCCAATTCCAATTCCAAAAAACCAATAGAAAGTAATTAGGAATAATTAGATGACATAATTAGCAATGAGACTGAATCGGTTGATATTTTATTGGAAATAGTATTGGATATGTGAATGGGATTAAATAAGTAAATGAACCATTGATCGAATGAAAGTTAACACGATCGATTTCTTTTGAAAAATCAGAACTTTTGATTAATCAATTGGCAGTATACCC
>JABFOV010006392.1:0-10729 GCA_022817685.1 Aradophagus sp. ZL-2020
CCTATATAGGAACCCATACCATCTGGGAACCTATCTAGGTTACCATATGAGTTCAATTTGATCAAATAATCACCCATAAGGGAACCCAGATAGGTTCCCAGATGGTATGAGTTCTTATATAGGAATTAAAGTAAGTTCCTATGTAGGTTCCTGTGTCAAATTCCTATATAAGTTCCTATATGGATATTTTTGTTAGGGAGTGTATCCTGTAAATTCGGTAAATTTCATCAAAGTTTGACCAAACGTTTGATTAAATTCGACAAAATGTTACAGGATGCATGAAATAGTTGTTTATAATGCTGTATGATGCAATAACTTACATTCACATACGATGCCATAACTCTTTCGACATGATGCAAACGGTTTCAAGTTCAACCAATGTTGAGTTAATTTCCATCGCATTATCACGTCATCGGCGCATTTGCAATTCACACAGCCAGTCCATTGAATATCGCCGACGACTTTCTTGAACAAGTTATTTTCAATTGCAGATTCTATTGGCCTTTGTTCCTCATTGTCGGAATCCTGCTACCAATCAACGCCCCGGCGGAGTACTGGGACGAAAGTATCATGAGCTCGTTGCTGATTCTCGGCGTGCTGCGACTCATGATCACCCATCATATATCTTGGCTCGTCAACAGCGCACTGCTCATCTGGGGTCTCGAGCCTGGCAAAAAGTTAATTTCGCTTATCGATACTACCGTGCTATTGTACAGACTATTTTTTCGTATTCCGGGTAGTCACGGCAGCGTCGTCATCAACAGCGACGGACTGCATGCTAAGTGAAAGTCCAAAATAACCGTTTTACAATCCTTCCAGTAGTTCTACAACAAAACCCTATATTACATTACTTCCCTCCCAGTTGAATATCAAACTTCAGCCCTTAGTCTTTACCTTTCGTCGAGACGTGGGTTCGAATCCCCTTCGGTGATGTTCTTTTTCGAATTTTTCCTTGCACCAATTGTACTCTCGATATTTTGACTGGAACAATATACAGTAAAATCCCACCTAGCTTCCATTCGCCCATGTTACCAAAATATTTACCCAGTTAACGTCTCCCCGCCAGTCCTGTATGCCTAATTTTCTATGCATTGGCGGCGGTAAATTAAAAAAATTGGAAGCAAACAACTTGAATTACATAAAAAATGAAACAGTTTAATTCGAATGATGTAAAAGTTGTTTACCCTTCAAAATATGAAAATAAGATAAATTATACTATTTAAAAAGTGTACATCAATTATATTATTGACTCAATAATTAATCTTAATTTAAATTATTTGACAACACTCCAAGCTCTCGTTCTTTGCATTCTCTTTTTTTTCCATGCTCCAGTTTATTGTCAAGATCCGCTCTAATCATTTTTAAACAGCGACGCGCAGAGTAGTGGGACCGAGCCACTTCTCCTTCTTTCGTTAGCTAGACGAGATTCTACTGTATTTGGTATCTTTTATTTATTCATTTTTTTTCTACTTATTCCTTCAGTAAATTTATTTTCACAACACGTTGTCATGGAGAAAGGAGCCATTTTTCCCACTAGTGGGGAAAGTGGTTATTTCTCTCACTCGTCGTCTCAGTGGGGAAAGTGGTTATTTCTCTCACTCGTGACTAACGTCACTCGTAAAGAAAATAACCACTTTCCCCACTTGTCGGAAAAATGGCTACTTTCTCCATGACAACTTGTTGTGAAAAGTTCTGTTTTCCACTCATGGCTGGCGCTACTTGTGGTAAAATGTACTATTCTGTGTGTCACATTAGCGTTTTCATCGCCACTGACTGATGCCTTTTCTTTGACGAAGAACGATCTCGATTTCAGGTACCCCGTGGACGATAACTCGATATTCATATTGAACAAGTCCTATTGGCCGAACTACCATTACCTGTTGCCTTGGGACTGGAAGAGCGGCGAGTTCGGCACGTACGATCGCGGCTGCAGCACGTTGTTCATTAAATTTTTCCGCGACCTCGGGCAAATCACGCTCCTCAAGTCGCCGACACCTGAATCGGTGCAGGAGGCGCTCTACAAGGTCGCGAGCGATAAGAAGGTGAGCTTCGACGACGCCTTCGAAGAGGTGGAGAAGACCGCCGAGCTGGAGGCCAAGAAGGCCATGCTATACTACTGTCATTAAAATAATTACCGTTTCGTGACATTGGAAACACGAGAAAGGAAACAACGACAGCGGCGAAACAAAGTGATCATAACATCCAAACGTTAATGCGAATAATAAACTTTTTTTTGATACACGACGAGTATGTTTTTTGAAAACTTTTTCTCTTTTTTCATATCATAAACACTTGGTCCAGCGAACATTATTCAGTAGTTACTCTAAAAAAAATTAAGTGGCAAAGTTTTAATGACCAGCAAATGAGAGAAAAAAAATAAAAATAAAAATGCCTTTGAAAATCAACAGTCAAATCTTGATTAGCTATCGTTTGCCTCATAGTAATCCTAAATTTATTTGGTCAGCTGTCGTTTTTCGTTAAGTATTTCATCCCTATCAATTTTCATAAATGTATTATGATTTGTCTGTTGCATTTCCATTATAAATCTACTATAAAAAATTGTATAATAAAACTTTGTGCTTCGGCTCGGACAGCTAGCCGAGGTTTGACTGTATTTGTGATAACGAAAGTATATGCAATGAAAACGATCGATTGCTATAAACGTATAAAACGAAATCAAAGGTGATCTCGGAGCAAAGAATCATACAACGAGCGTCGCGTAGCAGGTAACTTAAATGTAAAATATATTGCTTGTTGTGATATAACGCAATAAAGTACAAGATTGTTGACGTCGCATCAGCTGCCCATCTAAATGGTTTCGTCGTTTGAATATCGCTAGGTACATTGAAAGTTGGTTGGTTCGTTTCGTATAAAAGTGTTTTGCTCGTCTCGTTACAAAAGAAACGTACAAATATAAATGTTTACGTGTATTTATATTTATGTATTTATATATATAATATATATAATATGTGTACGTGTGAATGTTTTGCGTGTTGCTGTTGTATGCTCGGTCTCTTAACACCTAATGAAGAAAAATGGCTTATTTATGAATCACGTGGTTACGCGCTTATAAGCTTTTGCACAATGAAAGCTATTCACAACGTCGCACAATCGTTTTTTTTTTAATCAAAAAGTCCTTTGCTTATTCCTTAACGAAATTCGTTGACAAGATCGATCCTTCGATCGTACGCTCATTCTGAGATTCGTTTTGTCCAAAAAAGCTGCCTCGAGTGGAATCAACCATCAACGGAAATTTGGTTCTTAATAAATGTATTCTAGAGGGAAACCTAAACGTGAGATTCGAGTGGCTCGTGTATAGCCATGTGATACATTATTTTCATTTATGATAGTTAAAACATTGTTCTTTATATATTACCGTACGTGGCAATTAAACGACCATATATGAAAATAAGAGTATCGGATCATATGAGATGTTAGATCATCACTTTGAATTTGACGAAAAATCAAAAGCACAGCTCCATCATAAGAAAAATATTGGAAGTTCTACGCGTAGGAAGGTCAGACTACACGAGTCTGACCCTTGAACTTGCACACTCAAACGTCCGCACAGTCGGTCACACCAAGAGCAAGTTAGAAAAATATGCTAGACAATTAGCCATTATGAGTTGTTAATTTTATTTGTGTGCCAGGATTAAAATTTCGTAAGCTTTCATAAAGAAAAAAAAATATTGAGTGCACTCAAACCTTGATCAAAGTTTGAATACATCATAAAATATAACTTGTCATTACTCAAAATTATTTTGAATATGAAAAACATTTATCTTGATTGAATCAATAGCTTTGGATAATTCAACTTAAACACGACATTTTTTTTAAACAGAATCTTCCTCAGACTTGTCATTCGTTTCAATACAATTGTCCACTTTCATTTTAATTATTCATTTTTGAACGAAAACTTACGATACTTTTGTCATGACTTCTAATGCCTATTACTTTTGTGTTCGTCGCACAATGAACGCAACAAAAATTCAACGACTAATCAAAATCTTGGAATTAAAACTAGAAATGAAATAAGGGTATTGGAAGAAAGAAAAAAAATCCCAATACGTTACGAAATTTAAAAATTATAAAAAGGAATTCAGTGTTACATGAGATTACGGTCTTCCAACTTAATCGCAAAATAAATTGGCACGACCTGGTCGACGATTGTGATCGGATCACCGGATATTCGTTGGGATACAATTGTGGCTCGGATTGATTGGTTCACTTACTTGACTAGTTGTCGAATTTGTTACTTCGATAAATACTAGAAAGTAGATTCAGACGTTTTTTATTCCCTCGTAATTTTAATTTACAAAATTAAATCAGTTTATTTTTCAATTTCATCTTAATTTTACATGAAATTTTAAATTGTAAACTCAAAATTGTATTTTAGTCGAATGCATTTTAAAAGTTCAAGTCCGTTAACATCCAAATCTACTTTCAAATTCTCTATATAAACAAAATAAAAATCTTTGTACGAAAATTAAATAAACATAAATCAACGTTGCAAATATATCGGTTAAACCAATCAACCGTCGACCAGGTCGAGCGTGAATTAAATACTAATCTTACTGTACATGTCAACGGGCTTCGCGAACATTGTTCCCCCTTTTTAAATCCCTTTTTGCCCCTAAACACACACTTATATATTACATTGTGAGTCGACTTAACAACTAAGCAATCGAAAATGCTATAAAGATCCGTACGCTACAGCATCCGTGCTTTAACGCGTTATTCTCTTTTTGTATTCTCTTTATCATTCTCACACTCTCGCTTTCTGTGAAATCGAAAATTCGTATCTTCTTATAATTTTCTTTTTTTCAGTTTTTTTTTAAATTTTTTCCCTTTTTTTTGTATTTTTTTTTCACTTTTTTGCCTTAGTTTTTCCGTAATTTTAATTCTTATTAGAACAACATATACATAGAAGCATTTCCTCGCTTTAGGCATTCGATAACAAAACTTTTCTTTTAAACATTTGCAAACCAATGACATCCAATAGCTGCCTTAAAAGTTAACGTAGATTTCTCCTCGCTGCCTTAAATTACAACTGTCTCAGGGTGAAATTCACTTTCTTAAATTTTCTTTTGTTCTTATCTGTTTCAACATACTGATGTGATACGTCAGATCCTTTTCTTTAATATGCAAATAATATAGCACTAGAAGATGTTTCACCAAATAAAAGGATCTGATAACCACTTTGATTAAATACAACTAAAAAACTTTCTCTACTTTTTTTTGTTTTTTTCTTTTTTTTTTTTGTTTTTTTTTTGTTTGTTTGTTACAAAATGGTAACAAAATAAATGCAATCAAACATTATGAAACAACAGATCAAAGAGTGTTTAGAAATAAATAAATAAGATAAGAAATATATTAAATCTGATTATAAAGAGCATTAATTAATTGCTAATTTTTTCGCATTTCACCCTGGATAAACGCTTTAAAGGATCATCGAACCGAACTTAAAATAGTGCAACCCGAACATCACCCTGCTTACATCCAATTCAACGTGTCGTTAACATTACAAAAGATCACTCATTTGCACACGCGCTCGAAGAAGAATTTACAGTCTTTTTTTATTTCACTTTTTCTGTCACTTTACATTAAAGAAAACAAAGTAATAATAAAGAAGAGATGTAAAATCAATTCAGAAAGATCAATAATAACGCAAGAAAATATTTGCTTTTATCGAAAAATCAATTTTTTGTTGACTACAGTAGAAACTCGCCCAGCTAACCGAGACGATGTCACTGGTTTCTCGCCTAGCTAACGAAACGGAGATGCAAAATTAAAAAGGGGTCAGCTAGGCAAATAAAATGTGATAAGCTAAACGAATTCTACCGCATAAAAAGGAGAAAATAAAATTAAATGTCTTCTTTTAATTATTTAAATCAAAAGTGACGAAAAAAGTGCAACGATAAATTCTCTTCAGTGGCAGCTCTCGCTGTAAACTAGTCTAAGGACAAAACAAAAGGGGAAATCATAGTAAGAACAATTAAATGCTAACAAGGTAGAACGAAGAAATAGTGAAAATTAATACAATGTTAATGGGTTTCTCTTCTTCAAGCACAAAGCGCGCATCACAAGTACAAAAAGCAACGATCAGAGGCCTTGTGTACTTATTACTCTAATATCTATATAGTGCATTTACAATAATCTTTTATAATATATCTTTTGCTCATATATATATACATATATATATACATATACATAGTAGGCGAATTCTATGCCAACAATATTCACAGCAGTTTTCAAGAATGATTTAGTAAAAGATACATTTGAAAAAAAATTTTATATGTAAGAACTTTAATTGAAACTTCCTGATTTCATCTATCAATAGTTCAATTGTGTTTTTCGCGTCGAAAAAAAGTACATATATATATATGTATGTATATAATATATCTATATATATTAATATAATATATCATTCGTATCTTCGTAATTGAAGTGCAGAAGAGCACGATTGTTTAACGTAACAGATAAATTACCTCGGGTTCATATGAAACGTAAGTGGTCCATAATTTAACCATGTATGGATATGATTATATATTGTGATATTTTAATACATATTTCTGAATTTTAGATGTTACCTTCTATTACAGTTAGTTAAATTCACTCGAGATTCAATCGATTCATTTATGAACCTTACATGGGCTTATGAGATTTCAATCCTCCCTTAAGAAATTAAAACCTCGACTACATATTTCACCGTCTAACATTATTTTGTACAATAAATATCAATATTTCCAAATTCCTGTCAGATTCGCTCCTCATGTTTGAACATTTAACGGTTTCGGCAGTCGTATATAAAATCAAGTGTCGACACTAATTTTCTAATTTGCATTGGCTTAATTTGTACGAAATTCAATTCTTTTTGTATATAAATATATGTATATTCATATAAAATAATAAATTAAAATATCTAGCATGGACCGCTTACGTTTCGTTTTTACGCAGATAGTTTTGGCCCGCCGTTCGCAGAGTAAAAAACTTGATTGGCGCCCGTCGAATAGCACCTAAACTAGTCTAGTTACTGTTTCCTCTGCTTTCATTCCAAATTCGCTTTCCGACAAACCAAACTCGTAATAATTTTACAATCATTTCTCTTCAATTATTTGTTTCTTAGAATTTTCCCGCCAAATCATATCTCTTGTTCCAATTTTCAGCGAGCAAATTAAAAAAAAAATTGGCTTTTCCTTTTTCATTCTAAGCTACAATTTCTCGGTGTATAAAAATGTTGCAACTGCAAAGAAGGCTGCAAAGAATTTGCAAAACAAAATCGAAAATTCCTGCCAGTTGACTATCCCATAAGTTACAGACTAAACAGGTAGACGTAAAATTTGCTCGAAATAACGTGTAACAAACGTAACTTTGCGTACCCTGTAATAAGCGCACGCGCCCTGATTCGAGGATCAACTTACTGAATTCAAATTAAAAAACGTATGACTTGACCTGATCTTATTAATTACTTCAATTTAATAAGCAGTTAGATTATTATTTACTTAAAAACAATGAATAGTCTAATCACGAAAAAAACGAACAAAAGAATTAAATTGAAGAGATTGAACAAATCTGACAATTCGAGCTTTCCCTCCAATCAGGGCGTCTAACCAATCTGATTATAAACTTTAGTGCCAATTTATAATAACTTCCCATCAACATTACAACGACAACTTTGCCATTTGTCATTTTGATAGCTAGACAGCAGTGAAACTCGGTTTCCATTACCCTCTAATCGACTTCCCCAGGAAATCGACAGTGCTGCGCCCTGCAATGCTCAACGGCTTACAATATCGATACTTTTTTGTAATTTCAAATTTTCTTTTTCTTTCTCTCTTTTATTTTGTATTTTCTTCTTCTCTTTTTGTATTTGAACTTGATTTGAAATTTTCATTGAAAAAAAGTAAATAAATAAAATTATATTTATATATACTCATCTCGAACACTCGAGGTTGAAATACTCTACTTTTAGCGTCAGTTCTTGGAGCTCGAGCCCCGAGCAAAAGAATTAGATGAAAATAATTAATTTAATTGACATTTTAATTAAGTGATTAATCAGTTATATTTGATAATAAAGTAATAAATTGAAAGTACTGATTAATCGATCATTTAAGATAATAACAATTAATTCAATTGAGATTGTGGACCACCGAAATGATCAAATTAATTGACTGATTTTTTTGATTAATTGATTACATTGGAACATTAATCAATTAATGTTACAAACTGTCTTCATTTTTAAGTGACAATTGATCAACAAATAAATCAATAAATTAAACAGATTAATTTAAATTCAGAAGTTAATTGACGCAGCTTTATGGAAAGAGAAGTCAACTAGATTTTTAATTCAAGCTTTCTTTGGATCTCGATAGAAAATTCAACGAGTCTCAAAAGATTTTTGCTTATTTCTTTATATTAAAAACCACTAATTAATTTTTCTTTCCATGTCTGATTTTAAATTTAATACAACAAAAAATACAACAAAAATTATAATATTTTAAAATTTACACTATAAATAAAGTTCATATGATTTGTATCATAGACGTGAAAGAAATGAAAGATTACGTTCAGTCACATAGGATTCATATATAGTATCCCTTCATAAAATGACGGGTTAACGTACGTCAGACCAATAAGTTTAATTTCACCAAAATTCGACCAATCCTATAAAATAATTAAATGACCGAATTTCGATGAAATTAATACTCATTTTTCTTTGTGTTTTTAAATACCTATATATGATTCGTACGAAACTCACGCAGTCAATTATGAATCATTTAAATATCATTCAATTCTTTTCGTCGGGGACGGGCAATTCGTCAGCTGTAAAACCAGAGAAATAATTAATGCTCGTAATTGGCAGTTAGTGTGGACATTGCGCCCAGCGCAAGGTGCGGTAGCGGCTGCTATGGCAGGCAAAGTTTCATCTCTTTATCTTGGTTCACTCTTATTTGTATCGCTTTTTCGATTTTCGTTTTTCTCTTTTCTCTCTGCCGTTATTTGGCTACTTTGTGGAAAGGTGGCGAGACACGGAGCTTACACATAGGTGGCCATCGTACCCGTGGGGATGCTCGGGGTCTCGTCCGGTCTACCTTTGGGCCCGTATTGACCAATGAATGATCCGTCTTCCGTAAAGCGTCCTGAAAAATGTATCATTGTATTACTTACTATCATTATAATAAAAAAATCTTTTTTTTTTCTTTTTTCAGGATAAGTTTTAAAATACTATTTTCCTGACTTTACCAAATTGTTTTAGAGAATTTATTTTTATTTTTCTTTGAATTTAAACAATGATTTACTAATGTATAAAAAAAAATTGTCATGAATATAACTTGTAACAAAAATTAATATTTGTCAATTTCAAACAATATGAAGATGTTTTTAAAGACTTCCATTTTACACGTCATAATTATCATTTTTTACTATCTATTTCTCGTCATTTAATTAAGAAACGAGAAATCACTGAACATAAAATTAAAAAACAACATCTCAATATTCTCATGCATAAAAAGTGACAATTTTAAAAACTACTGTTTTTCGAGCTTTTTGTAAATACTTACAACTAATATCACACATATACAATGTCACACTGAAAACCTTGCAACAATTATGCAAAACAGAAATGAAATTAACGTAACCAAAGTAATGAAGAAAAACGAGGGGGGAAAAATTAACAAATGACCTGTTGTGTGGCATACCTTAAACTAGTGTGGCGAAGCCTTGCGAGTTGGGTTCGGGTCTCTTCTCACGACCGTATTGCCCGATAAACGATCCATCTTCATTCATACCCTCTGTGTACAGTGATCGGACAAAAAGAGAAGTGACAAAGCATAACTCAAAATGTTGATACAAACTTAAAATATAAAAGTGATTGTAAAAAAAAGAAAAAAGGAAATGAAACAATAATTGAAAATCATAATTCTAGACAAAGAAACAAGGAAAAGTAAGTTTCTATTTTTACATTAAAACCCAAAATCAGAAACGCGAAAACTGCAAAAACGGGAAACCTGACCTACCGTTGTGTTGCAGAGTATATATCAGGTTTTCGTTTTTTGGGATTCGGGTTTTAAGGTGAAAATAGACACACCCTAAATTCAATTTTGAGATGGTATGGTTTCTAACATTAATAACATTTTGAATTGGACACTAATATACTTTTAATAATGTAAAATAATGCACTTACCTTTACTTTGTATTGAGAAAAAAATAGAGTATCAGCGAAAAGTGTAATCCTTCGACAATATTATCACACCACCAGAAATTAAATAATTTGGAGAAAAAAAGTTGGTCGATGTTTTCGGCAAAAATTAATTAAAATATTCTTGCATTTCAAATTTTACTACGCGTTTATTTTCATATATTCATCGAAATGAGAAAAAATGCAAAATGATAGTTTACATGAAAATGCAGAAACACAAAAAAACAAGAAATATTAATGTATAACTATTTTATAAAGATTCCCTTAACACCATCATTAACCAATAAAAAATTTTGAAGATAAGCAATACAAAAAAAAAAAAAAAATGAAAATAAATGTAGAAATAAAAACAAAAATTAAAAACAAATATTTTATTTGCTACTACTTTCCCTTCACCCCCCCTCTCCCCACCAAACAATCATACCACTTCCACAACCCCACCTCACCCCACACACCACACCCATCACCATCACAAACTCACATATAATCATCCAGTCTGCACATCACAGACAAACAAAAATACAAACAAAA
>JABFOV010006393.1:0-10728 GCA_022817685.1 Aradophagus sp. ZL-2020
ACCAACAGTGTAGACACGTCTAACAGCTCACACGATACACACTGCAGAAGAACAATGATCGCCGAGGACACAGCAGCAGTAGAAACGTGCAGATGTGGACCAGGCCCGCAGCGCTTTTTGTGCACTCACTCTGTTTTTTTTAGTGCACGGACACCCACCAAGACCTCCCCCGTGCCTCTCGTCGGCAGCGTCAGATTTGTATAACAGACAGCTCCGTTTTCGTGCGATGTTTTTTGCCCCCCCCCCTCTCCCTCTACCCCTTCTCTCTTATCACCAACGTCGAACCTCGCCTAGCAACTTGGTTCATCTCCATTTAAGGCAAATACACCGCGGACGCTCCACAATTCATACCGCTCGTTAATAAAAACATAGTCAACGAGGTGACACTAGTGAACTTTCAAGGTCATCGAGATCAGAACGGTTAGTTTATTTTGGTAAAGATAGAATTTGATGTGACGATTCGGGTCTAACGGACCTGCGAGGTTACGTATAGGTTTGAAAAGTATGGCTTTATCTCATTCGATTGATTGTCTTGATTGGTAATTACCAATAAATAATTCCTACTGCGGTAACAAGTTAGATCTGCTATTATTACAGTTCATTTTTCTCAGGACAAAAATTTAAAAAATGTACTTTTTCCAAAAGTGAGGGTTGCTTATCTTTTGTCTTGATCAGCAGTTTCCCTATAAAGTCAAAATGAAAGTCAAATAATAGGTTACGTGAACTGGAGGGGGAGAGTCGCGAACGTTGTAATTTGAACATTTTCGATGCGCCTGTGCCGTGTACCGCGATTATTTCATTAATTATTCTAATTCAATGTTGCCACCGCCCCGAGGTGAAATTTCCCCTCCGACGTGCAGTCCGCCGAGCGAAACGAATCGAGATATTATGCATGTATGCAAAACCGAATATCGCTCTTGGGTAAAAGCGAGATATCGCGGTCAGGTGGGGGATAGGGGTTGCGTGCTATTGGTCCACTTAATCAAATTAACGTCATCGAGCCGGTTATACGCGATTTGTTCAAAGAAACAACTCCCTACCTTTTTTATTACCTCTTTCTCTTTTAAACAAAAATATCTAGATAGTTATCTTCGTTACCCGATTATGTACATCATCTTTTTTTATTATTATCAATATTGTTATTGATATTGCTAGTGTTGTTATTAATATTTTGCTTTTATTTACCTCACTATTGTTATAGGCATTTTTATTACGCTTATTTCTATTCTTGATTTTATTACAGTTTACATTCTAAATTTTGTTGTTTCATGTTTATTGTTATTATGATTATTAAATACCTGAAAGAATAACGTTTGATCTTTTTGTAAAAGAATTTCGCATTGACATGTTATTTATTTATCGGCGTACAAGGTACAAAGTTATTGGATATAACAAAAGAACAAAGACGAGAATGCTTTAAACGTTTTTTGAATAAAATGTTAAGAACAATTTTGTAAAGCGTCGATTTTTTGTCATTTTTTTTTTTTTGTTGTTACTATTTTGACCTATGAGGAAAAAATGAAAATGCCAATACTAATACATTTCTTCGCTTTTTTTCTTGTTTCAGATATTTACTCGCTTCGGTAAAGTTCTGAAAATCGTAACATTCACGAAAAACAGTAAGTACATTTCTTAAATACATATATTTATAGTTTATGTTATACTTTAAAAGAACATAGAAAGAGCAACTAATTATTTGCTACAGTTGCATTTTATTTGAAAAATGATGTGTGTGAAATATCAATACGCCAAGAGGAATGTTACATGGAAATTTATTGCTTTTCACGCAACGCTGAATACGTTCCGTGAAATGAATTTTTACTTTGCAAAAATGTTTTCCCATTCGAAAGTGCATAGAACTTATTTCCGATTAATCTTTCGTCGTTTCGCTGTCATTTTCTTTGTGCGCTATAAATTCAATTATTAAATTGATACGATTTCAGAGAAATTTTGCCAAAACAAGTTATATTATTATAATATTAGTTAAATTTTAAACTTGTTACAATACAAAAATGTTATGAGTGTTAAATCTGTTGTACATAATACATTCTCGAAATTACATTATTACATCAAATTCATGAAATAAACTTCTCATTAATAAATAAAACATTAGGAATGAGTGGTTTACATTCTTGTTTTTTTTGTTTTTGTTTTTTGTTTTTTATAACGTAAGTCATGTTGTAATATTGTTTTAACAGAACAACAAGCAATTTATTGAACGTAAATTTGTTCAAATTATACTGTTTTGTGATCAAATACACACACACATACGAACGAATTCATTATTAATTGAAACATCATGAATACGAAGAACGAAAGACACGATAATAATTATTACGATACAAATAATATGTTGTGTAATAATGAAAAAACATCTGAAATTCATCAATGTATATTATTACAAACTAATATTATAATTGAATACTCTTTTATGACGGTAATTAATTATTCTAAAAAGTAACCTTTAAATACTTTATTTTGGTCAAAAGTATCTCTGAAAAATAAAAATTGCTTCGATTTGACATATTTCTCTCGTAAAATATATTATTTGCAGTTATAACTTTGATAAGCACACTAGTAAAAGAAAAAGTGTCAACTTTCTCGAGGTAATGGGAACATCTGGTACATCCTTTAAAAAAGTTTAATTTTAAGGCCACTTTCAATGAGCTACGATTGGCGGGAAAATATAAAGAATTCCTATCTTTATGGGAAAGTAAAATTGGGCCAAGACTGTTACTGAACTGGTGGCACGATTGCCAAGGTTGACAACATTTGTAAACCTGTTATGGACCAGTATTAAGATAGTAATGAACAGTATTATTGGAGACAGTATTGCCTTTACTACTCTGATCTTTTGGAAGACGAAAGGGTGCCAGATTTCACCAGACTTCATAAAGTTTGCGCCCTGAAACGAAGTCCAATCAGTACTACGAAAGTGTTAACTTTAACATTTTGAATAAGCAACATTTGACGGAACAAGTAAACGACTTTTTTGAAATCAGAACTCATGTCGAAGCAATGAATATTGTTACAAAATTAATGTTCCGTAAACAATGTTGAACTGTATTTATATTTTATTTTATATACGTTTCCTCATAATTGTAGAATTACTTTCTTATCACAACAACAAATAAAACGGTGCAATTGAATATCACTATACCTCAATAAAATTTCATTCCACCACATTAAACATTCGACATCTTTCTAATTGAACCTCAGCGTGTTTCACTGACTTTTCACAATTTCTGTTCGTTTACCGCCGAAAAATTCCAACCCTGCTGCAAGATCGACGAATAAAGGCATTATTCGTTACAAAGTCAGTCCACCAACACGTTAACGCCGATCATGCCATATCGAAAACAAGCGAGCGCCATCTTGGGTCACTAAAATGCTAATAAGATAGCCGACATTTACGTTGCGACTCGTCGTTATCATTTGATAATAATGACAGCGCGAAAGTTGACAAAAAAAAAGGGGGAAAATCGACGGAAGGGAGGGTCGTTGGCCGTAATTTGCGAATATGGCGGCAAAACGACAGTGGAAATGTGCAGTGGGAGGGGGGGGGTTCGAATGTCATGTCGCACACGTACAAATGGATCCGTTGAATATGTGATAAGAAAGCAATATAGCCAGGCTTGCAATCGAAATGCATTTGTGTTATACGCACGCACAAACACGCGCGCATGCGCATAAATTCTTAACGTACTTCCCGCCAATGTGCGGCGTAAGCCGCTTACGTCCCCCAGCGAGTGCGCGTAGTCAAAATGCAACATAAAAGTAAACATGCATAATTGAATGTTTTTGCGTTATTAAAGACACGGCTGCATGTAAATTTCCCGGCGATTTGATGCTTTACCAGATCTTCACTTTACATTTTTTTCCTCTTCTGAAAAATATTATTATTATTTATTTTTTTTTGGCTCTACTTATTATTGCTCTTTTTTGTAATACTTATAAAGTTTCTGTAAATTCGTTTCTTCAAAAGTTTTACTACAAATAGTTTAATTTCATTTAAAAAAAAAAAAACAAATATGTAAAAAACAACGATGGCGCAGCCTTTATAAAAAAAAATTGTTTTACTAAATAAAAAGACCACTTTTGCAAATATAGATTTTGTAATATTTTTTGCGATAAATATTATAAATGTAATGTCTCAATACCGTTCATACATTATAGTAATCATATTGACGGGAACTAATAATATTCTTACAACTACTAAGCTCAATTCATTTTTGACGTCAAATGTTGCTATAATTACAATTATATTACATTGTTTTCATTTACTGCAGTAATAGAAGTAAAAATTGACATATCAATTTTGAAATAATTTAAATGTTAAATAATTTTTTCAATGACGGGTGCTTATTTGCTACCTTCAGTTGTAGCTTTTGTCGAATGAAATTGTAATAATAATTTTAACGAACGGAAAGAAAAGGTTGTTTAGATTTTTTAACTTGATGATCTTGATTGCAGGCACATTCCAAGCTCTGATACAGTACCAAGACCCTGGATCGGCGCACAACGCCAAATATGTGAGTATTATCTATCTAGCGGTGTAACGTCGTATGAAAATAATTATTAATTAAATCGAGAACGCAATTACCGCGCATCGATTCGTGATTGAGAATCATTAATTATAATTAATTCTGACATAATAATTGGATTTACTCAAATTTAATTACAAGTCGCGCGACTTTCGATACAGTTATTTGCGTGTTTGTGTATCCCTGCCGCAGGATGGTGCTGTCGGCGCGAATCGTTATGAAAACACAATTCATATTTTCCCGCCTCTTTTAATGAAGATATCTTTCGACAATTTTTTATCTTTGTTTTATTAAAAAAAAAAAGGAAAAAAAATTATTCATGGGCCACGCTTACATCGCACTGAAACGCACTAAAAGTGTAATCACTTTTATAAATGTCATAACAATTTTATTGCGAACATTTAAACTTAAAAATACATTCAAATAACGTTGCCGTTAAAAAGCCGTAAAAACGCGCATTAAAGTCGCCGGCAAAATTATAACGGCATTTTATGAAGCGAATATTAATTAGCGGGTGAAAAAAGGGAAAACCTTTTTTTCATCCTTGTTCGTCTTTTTTCTTTATCCTTTAATACGACCGTTATAAAAGGATCTTGTTTGGAAACAGTAACTAAATTTTGTTGTACGTAATCGTACAATCAACCTTAAAAGAAGGGACGTCATTTTTTTGTTGAAAAAAATGTTGTATCATCTTTTGTTCTGTAACTCATTTTTTTTTTTTTTTTCTTATTTACAAGTCACGTCGACGTCAATCGCAATCAAACAATTCATCGACCGAAAGGCGTAACTTTTTTGTTCGTGGCGTTACGTTTATGACGCAAAGCCTTTAATGCACTTTAATGCATTACAAAGTAGCTGTTCGAGCACCATGACTTTACGCGCCTTTTCTTCCCCCTTTTTCCTCTATTCCTTTTTTCCTACTTTTTTTCTTCTTTCACCTATTTCCTTTTCCTCGCTCTATCTTCCCGTTTGTTCGCATTGAACACGAAAATTCAATTAATGAAAATCCTTTAACTTGGCAAAAAGTTGATAAAATTGCATTCGCAACGAAAAGAAGCGAGAAAGAATGTTGCGCAATGACGAGTTGACGGCACTGTGGATTTTCATCCGCCGATAATTGACGCGCAACATTGCCGGGCTAGACCCTTTTTTGTCGAGATAATTGAAATCATACACTACATCGTGCACGTAAACCGGTGTGGCGTTACTCTGTTCATTATTGTAATTACGCGTGCAAGAATAATTAAGATGAAATTAACAAAACTAATTTTACATTGTTTACACTGGGATCGTCGATCGCGGTTTCAATGTTTTTTTAGAAAAAGAAGAATTAGTTTGCGTTGGAAGAACGTGCTTCAATATATTCAAAGTTTGTAGGATGAAATAATTTTAACTTTATTTTTCTCAAGCAATTTTTTTTCTTTTAATTTAAATTTGATTTCCATCGTCTTAACTTTAACAGCTTTTAGGTGACTGAAGTTCAAAATGAGTACAACATTGAACTCAATTATCAAAGATCATTAATGGTATTTATTAAATATCATTGATGTAATTAATTAGATTCGAAATTTGTTGATGCATAGGTAGCAATTAAAAATGAAATAAAACGCCACGTCAAGCACAATTGACAAGGGTCTCTGATCGGATAAGTGACCGCGAAAGACAAAGCCGCGTCTTAAGCGAAAGGAGAAAACGATTTATCGACATTTTTCCGCGAGATCTCCAACGTGGTATGGTAATTGTCAATCTCGCCTCGCGTTTTCGCAACGATAACGAGACGATAAAATCCGTCAACGGCAAATTTCGACGGCGTCCCTTCGTTTGCGCCGCCGTCTGTACAATCGTTCTTTAATCGCGAATCGTAAAGACTGCGAGCCGTGGTAACAAGGGGGGGGAGTCGTTAAAGACAGCTTGTTGGGCTCGTTACGTAACGAGCGGTGGCATACTTTATGACAGCGCCGCGACAAAAACGAACCTTTCGCGATTGCGCGCCGGTCCCGCGGAAAACGTTGTTACGCCCGGAAAGACGACGCGCTATCGATATTTGCCTGAATGCGGGACACTTTAATGACCGCGTAGAACAAAGCGCCCAAGTCATCTTTTAAGTCGCTCCACAATACGACCTTCTCTTCAACTTGTCCAACTCAAACTGATTACTGCTTTCGACCGATGTGCCTAATTTATCGATCGTCAATATTTTCACAAAGTTCATCAATTAGACAATCAATAAATTTCTTTACAAGTAAATTTTTTTAGGTAATAATCAAATAATTTACTTACTTTTTGAACTGCTAAAACATTTCAATTAACGTGTCTACACCTTGTCATTTACTTGAATATTCATAAGCAAAGATGGCGCTGAAAACGCGTTTATTACAAGCGCGCTTGCAGTGCCATCTCTACTTATTACATTTCCAGAAATCACAAGGTGTAGGACCCTTGATTTCAATTATCAGTTCTTAATCTGTTCAATCGTTGAATCTTTTACAATGTACACGTTTCTAAAATTTTAATTTTATTTTTCTCCAAAACTTGCAATAATCTTTTCAGTTTTCTAAAACATTCCAACGAAAAAATGGTTCAGTATGAATTGTAATTTGCAAATCAGAAATTGTGCTTTTTTCGCGTTACTAAATTTCTTTGGCAACAATTCTAAATGTTTTATAATTATTTATATAAATAAATAAAATTCAATTTACAAGTTGAAAATATCGGTATTACAAATGCCGAAAATTTTGAACAAATTAAATTGTTTTTGACTAATTAAATTTGTCATTTTATTTTAATTTTTTGTATGAAAGGTGTATAATAAAATGAGGTTATTTCATATCTTTAAGAATAAAGACTTCGTAAGTAATATTTGTATTTGAGTACATTTATATGTAATTAATATTGACATTTTTGAGAAATGACAAATCCACAATTTTTTCGTTCATTTTTTTTCTCTTTTTTATCATAACTTTATACTTCGTTCTCGTCCGTAACTCAAAGTTTCAATTACAAAATAGTTGGTGAAGTTATGAAAAGTTGAATGAGGTAAGAAAGTTTTGAATCATAAACGTGAACGCGTGAATTATTAAACAGCAACATTCATTTTTTATGTTAAAAATTATGGCGCATTCGATACAATATATATATACTTATATATAAATATAATTTTTTCATAAAAAGTATTACAACACTTTTTACTCGACGGATTCGTACCTTGGGAATGAATAAACGTTTCAACTTGAGTGGATTATAAAACAAAAAGGATTATTTATATTGCCAATCGAATGATCTCGGTGATAAAATGAACCATTATAAGTGCAGTCGTAACAAATATTGTTTTTATTGCACACGTTACAATTATCCTTTTGTAAATCGTTCATCTTTTTTAAAAAAGAAGACAATAATAATAATAATAATAATAATAATAATAATAATCTTATAAACTAATAAACATATCAGACTGAAATGATGAAATCTTACATAGAATAAAACTATAAAGGTCGGATGGATCCCATGCGATTCTTTTCAGTATGGAACTATTGAATAAAAAAATAGTTCCATACTAAAAAAAAGTCTTTAAATAAAAAAAAAAAAAAAAAAAAAAAATAAGTCAAAGTATAGGCTAAGAAAGTATCTGTAGTAGTGACCTCTACTTTATGGGAAACAATTGAAATTGACTTATTCAAAGTTAATTTTTCAAGTAAATATAAATTAAATAATGTAAAAGTTTCGTTTTGTTTATCGAAAATGGATATGATAATAATCTACAGACAAATATTTAATCAGAATTCAAATACAAAAGGAGGTCCCGTAATTAATTGCATAGTAGAGATGGCGCTTTCGGCGTTTTAAAGAGACACTTTCTTAGCGTACAAGGAATTGGAATGAAAGGTTGGCGAATGTGGCGCACGAAGCGCGAGCAGAGCGTGGCAAGATTTCGAGGAAAATTGATCGTTAGTCGGTAAATGAACACGTGCGTGGGACTCGGGTTGAAAGTGCGCGACGGATGACGACGGACAAACACGGCGGTCAAGCTATTTGCCTACGCACGGCGCGGCGAAACGAAACAGAGCGCATAAGTCAAACAAGCCCGGCAACGAGTTAAACCGCCGGCGCCATTGTATACCGCTCGTTACTGGATTATTAATGAAAGCCAAATAGCCCCGGCCCGACTCCTCCAAGCAAAACCACGCGGCCGCATTTTTATTTGCCGATTCAATATCAGATTCGCGACGAGCGACTCGACTCCACCGCCACCTATCGACGTTGCTACACGGAAAGAAAAAATAGACTGATTTTGCATAAAAAGGTTCCCCAATTTAGTAAACTACTGTTCTGTACAATATTAGATACAAAGTTTATACTAAATCGGTATACTGCTATACTGCTTTTGCAAGCCGCTTTACCAAAATGGTATAGATGGCTTGCTGAAGGTGTAGATGACTCTACGCAAAATTGGTATAACGTGGTTATTTGCTAAATTTGTCTAATTTTTCTTTGCGTGTACATTTTACAAATCATTCAAAACACGATAAATCGGTGACAGACCAAAATACCAATGAAAATCGGTGTGATTTCGTAAACGATATCTTTAAATACAATTATCCGGAAATTAGTTTTACTAATTTCAGTTTAATTATTCACCTTGCACGCGTAATTACAATAATGTAGAGCGTAATACTAGACCTGAATGGTATGGTATATAATTTCAATTTTCGGCAGAAAATGATCTTGCCAGGCAGGCTTGCACGCCAGTTACCGATACCATTTTACTATTGTTCACATTTTAGAAAAGGAAAGTTTGTACAATCAATTTCTTTTGGAAATTGATGAATGATCCTGAAGGACCATAAATTGTTCGTCATTCTCATTATTTACCCGGGTTCAAAGATCACCGAAAACAAAAATGATCGTTTCGCACTTAACTTGTCGTGGCCGCGTTTTTCGTCGGTGTAAATACAAATTAAATTCATTACTCGTGGCGATGGTAAACTAAACTATACCACTGCGTCGCTCGGTGTTTGCTGGCGTCAAGTATAATCTTCGCGGCGTTAGTGGGATTAAAACGACCGGCCGTTGATGAATCGTTAAATAGACGCATTTATTTGACTTTTTGCGAACTCGAATTGGCTATTAGCCCGCATGCAAGTCAAATCTAAATTCGTGCCGCGCGCAAATTCGAGCCGAAATTGTTGAAATAACGACTTCAATTATTCACGCAACGGAGTATTCGTGCGATTGAGATTTCGGCTCGCATGTTTTTGGGTCACTGCGAATCAATTATAGATAACGACGTTTTTCCCTTCCTTTTTTTTCACGCAAATTTGCCTTTTGCCGTTTTCACTCTTGCCAAATTCGTTTTCGAAACGTCGCTCTTCATTTTGCCCTCGAACTTTGTGTTGTAATTGAAATTGAAGTAATCGCTTTTGATTCGGTTAAACAGAATTCCAGCATAGTTAATGAGATTGACAAGGAAGAACGAAAATATGTAAATTTGTCGTATTCATGGTTTTAACGAATCGTGCAAAAGTCATCTGTAATTTTATTTTTTTTCTGTTAAAATCTTTTCGTTTTATCAAGTAAATTAGCTTTTATTATTTTATATACAAATTTTTTAGCAAAGTTTTAACATCCAGTGAAAACGATAAAAAATATACGCCAAAACTGGAAAAATTAAAAAAAAAATTTAGTCATAATTTTGAATCACCGTATAAAAACAACAAAGAAGTTAAATTTAGAATTTTTTATAATAATTTAAGGATAAGAAAAAAATGTAGTCATTGAAATTTTCATTTATTAGAAAAGTATGTTAAAAACATACTTGGTATATCTAAAGAAAATTCTTTTGAAATGACATGATTATTTACATATTTCTCGATTAATTCTTTGCTTGAATTAACAGTCCTTTTTATTTAAACATCTATATAAACAAAAAAAAAAAAAAAAAAAAAAAAAAAAAAAAATAAAAAAATCAATTTAAAAAAAAAAAAAAAAAAAAAAAAAAACAAAAATAAATTTAAACATACTCCAACCCCCCCTACACAGAAAAGTGACTAGATCTCTCCGTTCTACAACTTCTTAAACATAACAAAAATACAAAGTATAGTCTCACGTGTACACAATCTCGATTAGTCTTGCACAGCATTGACGTCAGACGCTCCACCGTATCACCATCGGTACATGTTGATGTTGG
>JABFOV010006394.1:0-10727 GCA_022817685.1 Aradophagus sp. ZL-2020
TGTCTGAACTGACCTTAACTTGAGCATCTCTCGACTGAATGGTTTATTAACTTGGTTCATGTTTGTGATTCACTTCATTGTAATTTTTTTTTCCTGTCTTATCTTAAGTTTTGTTTTTTTTTTTCACGAGGAAGAGGCCATATGCGATGTGGAGAGGTTTCGTGTGGGCTGGGATATGTATATGAGACAGAGTGTACTATCTATTCAACAAAAATGAAAAAAAAAAAAAACAACCAAAAAAAAAAAAAAAAAAAAAAAAAGAAATTAAAAAATTCCAATTTTGAAAAATCAGCAATGCCAGTTACGCAGAGTAAAAAAAGTCTCAAAATCAGGGATCACGATTCCTGATTTGTGAAATTTTTGCAATTAATTTCAATAATTGAAAGACTCATTGTAAAAGGATAATGAAACGAATAAGAAAATGAAAATATTGAAAACCAAAAAAAAAGTTACTAAAAAAACGTACTAATCAAGTATTACAATTGTAGGTCTATCGAGCGCTTAAAAGGCGTAGTGGGCACCGAATCCGGTGAAGGTGGTGTGAGCAACTACTGGTCCTGGGGCGGCGACGGCCGGGGTGTACGACTTGACAAGTGGCGCGGCTTGGAGAGCCAAGGCTGGTGCTGGTGCGGCGTAGGCTTTGGCGAACAACGGTGCTGGAGCGGCGTAGGCCTTAGTGAGGTAAGCTGGAGCTGGGGCGGCGTAGGCGGCCTTGGCGTACAGTGGGGCAGCGGGCACGGCAGCGACGGCTGGTGCGTAGCTATAGGTCGAGTACACTCCGGGGTTGCTCACGCGGACATCCGATTTGCTCACGCTGGAGAATGGCGTGTCAATGGTCTTGGAGTAGGCGGAGATGGAGGCAAGGTTGCCCGGGCTGCGGAGAATGTTGGAAGACTGCGAGGTCAGGGCCGGGGCGGCGTAGCTGATCGCTGGGGCGGCATAGGCAATCGGTTCACCGATGTTGCCAGCGTTGGCCACCGAAAGCACGACACAGAGGACGATTAACTGAAATGAAATTGAAAATTGATTAATGGTCTTTGTGTCTTGGGTTCGCTCGTTGGTATAAGGTCCTATGTTAGAATTTGCAATTGTCTACGTAAGCACTCAGTTGAGATTTCAGTTTGGAACCCAGAACATATAGGAATCTTTTTAAGGTTTCATATGGTTTAGATTTCATTGAAGCATTATTCAGCAGCTTCAGATAGGTCATCATATAGTTTGGATTCCTACTTGTAATCCAAATTGGATTTTATGCAAGTTTCTTTAATTTCTGAGTGTAGAATTTCAAGTGAACTTGACAAAAAGATACACATAGAATCTTATAGAGAAATTTCACACAGAAACATTGAAATTTTACTTAGGAAGCTATACTATCTTCATGGGTCAAATTTCTATATACGATCCTATATGAATTTGTTTTGTTAAAAAGAACCAAAATCATTTGGGTCCCTATTAAGTTTATCATATAATACTGTTTGATTTGTCAATTATGAATCTAGATAAGTCTTTGGATTACTTGGGTTTCTGGTTAGAATTCAAAGTGACTTTGTGCAGATTTTTACAATGTCCCACATAGGACAAATAATAATATAAACACATATAAAAGAATAAAATTCAAATTCTGAATTGGAATCCAAGCCATCTAGAAATTTATTTACGTTCCTACGCATTAGTTGGATTAATTGAATCAACTTATAGCAACGTAGGTAAGTTTGTAGATTGTCTACGTTCTTACTTAAAATTTCAACAGGATTGCTATATTGATTCTTTGGTCGAATTCGTTTATAGGACTTCAGAAAAAAATTCTCGTTTTGGTTTTTTAAGTTTATTCTTATTCTAATATGATTATTAAATTCAATACGCTCAAGTAATGTTACTTCAACATTTAAAGAATCTTTTTCCAAAGAGGACCTTTGTTTAAAAAAAAATTCACTATTTAAACATGTAATTTAAACTTGTTGCAAAATGAAGTTTGGGGCGAAATGGGAAATCGTTTTAAAAAATAATGTTTAACTTATTATTAAATATTTACTAAAATAGTATAATTTTATCTCAACAAATTAACAAGTAAGAAGTAAGAAATTACAGATTTGTACAATTGTCATAATGTTACATTTTTTTTAAAAAATGTTGTATTGCAGTGATTATATTAGCGTTCGTGCAAAGGAAAAGAATGTCTTTGTAGTGAATATCCAACTTATATACCACTTTTCATGCAAGGGTTTTACGTAAATAAGCTGTATTTGTTCTTACCTTGAATGCCATTTTTAAGAATTGATTCTTTGACCGTTCACTGGATCGGTAAGAATAAGACTGATGTATAAGCTCCAAAAATTCGCAGTTTTATATATACCAGGCCGAGGTGGGAAACAGTACCTTTCCGAATATCAGCTCCCGGTTACCCGTAATGCGATCGGGTCCTTGTAGTCTCTTCTGTCCCACTTAACTTTCTCATTTCAGGCCAATTATTTAGCTTTGATTCAACTTTTTTTTCAAAAAAGCGCAAGTACGAATGTTTTCAAATCCACCAATGAAAAACGTCTACATTTCAAATCCATTAATGAAAAATTGATCGAATAACTATGTTGAATTGCGAGATAATTTCAGTATAGATACTATAAAATTATTCTGTTACATCATATATCACTGCACTTTACAGTGCCAATACTGCAAATGTATTCCATTGAATGTACTTTAAAAAATAACGCTATTAAGACAAAAAAATTTGAAAATTAACTTCATTTTTGATACATTAATGTTCTTCAAACTGCAACCTTAGAACTCATTCATAATTTCTTTTTCTTTTCCTTTTGTTTATACATTTTTTACATGATTACATTTTTTTATGATTTCAGTTCCTGATGTGAAGTTAAACACAATTACGGACATAGGACTAATCTTGATTGGGGTGCATAAGACAAAGGACGGAAAATCGCCAGCTTCATATAAAACTTGTTAAGGTAAGTGGAACTACCTTGATTACTGCATCAAAATTCACCATACCGTGCGACCCACACATTTACTCAATACAACCAAAATTTGACGACCTTTTATAAAAATTGTTTGCACCTAAAAAACAAAAGTATTTAAGCATTGAATTTAAAATGTATACATTCAAATTGAAGTTACAAGTTGAAATGAAAGAAAAATGTAGGTCCATGTTTATATTAAAATTAATTTTTTCTAACGATCGTCGACAAATTTGCAAATTTATGCAACTTGGAAAATTGTAGCATACGCAACTTCATTTTTGTCCTTTACCAAGACGTAAACGAGAGGGAAAGTAATTTCTGCCTCATGTGTATTATACACCTGTGTGAATGATGCCATTATTACAAGTAATTGAAAGCAAAGGGAAGGTACTACCTTGAATGTCCTGCCGAGGGAGACGATATTTACGTTGGATAGCTTTAGAGATGCTTGAACGATCGGGAAATTGCGAAAGAATACTGGACAGAACATTTTGCAAGTCATTTCGCAATAACTCGATCGGTGGTGCTTCTGGTTGTTGAACCGATTTTTTTATTGTCATTAATATTTATTTATTTATTTATTTATTTATCTTTTTTTCGTATAATGACCAATATTGTGGACACTTTAATTTCTTGCAATTTTAATCATGCGTTAAACTGATAGATTTCTCTCCTTATCTATCAAACTCATATTACTGCATATCGTAGAAAAGGAACTGAACTTTTGATACAAAAAACAATATATCATATGATGCGATTATTACGTTACTACTCTAATTTTTGGGCAACAAATTTGAATATCAACCACGGAAATCAACCCTACTTTAATCTGTATTCTTTTCAATACTCTGAGAAAAAAATCCTCATTGATTCAACCAAATCATTTGATTGAATTCCATTATTTACACGAAAAAAAAAAAAATTATCATGTCCTTGCATATCATTCATTGATGTAGTAATTCTATTCTCAGTTATCTTAATTGTTTTATATATCGTTCATTTTATTGAAACTATCATTAAACATTTTAAAAGTTATTGTTGAAATAACGCTACAAAATCAGATTTTCCTAATAATTGATAGATCTTCAAAAATGATTCTAGACAAATTCAAGATTCCAAATGATCCACTTTGATTAGAATTTTTTGTTTAGAGACATCAGTCGGTAAACTAAATTAAACGCGAAAAAAAAAATTGGAAAAAGTTTAGAATGCAGTTCAGATGGATGCAACTTGATTATGCGGGTTCCTTTTTCTTTCGTCTTTACTTTCATTTCCAAAATTAGGTCGCGAACGGACCACGCCTTCAGTACGCACTCGTAATTCGTATTTACAATCTATTAAAGTATTATCAATCAGTTGAGCGTTTCTGCATGTTTTTTCTCTTTATCATTTATTGTGGCTATTCAATCACAGACGTTACACTATTTACATTACCCGTTTCATAATAGGTATCACCGGAGGAAACGATGGTTATGAGTATTTTAATTACCATACGAAGCAATTAACCAATTATACACAATTATTCAAATCGAGGAAATGTTTCGAAGATACAAGCCGTTCTGTTGTAATTAGATGGTCACTAATCAACACTTCAGAATGTTAATGTATCTTTTTATAGCAACTTGAGTTTGTTCTCATACAATAATAAATAACATTTACATTTTTCATTAATACTTTTGGAATAATGTGAATAACAGAATTTTCTCGAGTATTAACAAATTATCCTCATTTGCAAGTACGTCCGAAATTTATAGTCGAAAATTGTATTTATTAAGAGTAAGCGATTCGAAACAATTAAAGGGGAAAATATATGTATGAATTTATTAATCTTGGTTCGTTCTTAAAATAATATTATTGATAAACTTTGAAAATCATTAATTTGTAGATTTTCCACTAAGTTGAAACAAAGAAAAGACAAAGAAAACGTGTTAAGTTTGACATTTTAAAAATGTTTGTTCTTCAATTCAGTTTAACTTTGTTATCATTTAAAATTTCATTCATAAAAATTTGAAAATTATATTCTCAATCAAACTATTGACGTCATTAAAAAGAACCAATATTCTTACATATAATTTCCTCTTTAAGTTGAGCAATGTACAAGATGCCAGCAAAAATTGTTTGTTTAACAAAAACCTTACAAACGAAAGATCAATTTTGTTGCTGAATGGACGGGTAGTAAGGACGGTTGTAGTTCCATCCTCCGGAACCGCGGTAATTCATGCCATAATTGTAATCAAAATAAGGCCGAGTGTTGTATCCAGTGTTGTAGTATTCGGGCGTGTTGTATCCTTGGAACCACCTGTTGTAGCCGTGGTGAGCGTACGGCGCGGCTAACGACGAAACCGTAGGTACTCCGGCGTTGAACGTGTTTACGTCACTTAGGGCGTTGATTCGTGGATATTGTAAATTATTGGACCACGAGGAAGCCACGTCGCCACGTTGGCCATAACTTTTGGCAGCGTAATTAAAACTGTTACCTTGCGGTGGTCCATAAATGTAGCCGGAAGCGCTGCTTGGCGAGCTCGATGGATATTGACTCGACTGAGCATTGCTGAACGCCACTAAAGTGGTTGCTAATAGAATGATCTGTAAATAGAGAGGAAATATTTTTTACTATGTTTTATGAATTTTCTAAATTTTTTGAAACATTGCAAAGATTGATGAGAAACGCAATGTATTATACTTTTCAACGTTACATACGTTTGTGGCCTGACATTAGTTAACTTTCTACTACTGACTTTGAATCTGAAGGAAGTAGAATCAAAGTCTGGATTTGGCTTTAGAATAGTGACATGGGACTACAAATTTGTTGGAATTTTATTATAAAAGTATATTACGTTTAATTATCAATTGCATTTACAATAGTAATCATCATACAATAATAATCATAATAATAATCAAGTGGACAAAGTATCATTGAAGAAAGAAAAATGTCTCAAAAGCATTGCATTTTAAAAGCATCTAATTTTTATTATTACATGTTGTCACATTTACATTACCTTAAACATTGTCAAAAGTGTGTGTGGGGCAGATGCGCGGTATTGTGAATGGTTTTGCACTATTTCCACGAGTATTTATATCGTAGATGCGTGCATAAGAGGAGGTGCGATACAAGATAGACAAGATAATGGGCGTGGTGGGTGGTACTTACCTATTCATTTTCTTGTCGACTTTTAATGAATCACAACTTAAATTGAATACGCGTCCTATTTTCGCGTAAAAACGGAACATTGTTCCTCTACAAAACCTTGTCCAAGAGCGTAACTCATTACAAACGTCTTTACCTTTCATTTTCAATTCACATCGTCGTCGTTATTCACCAACAAAAACCAGCGGCGAAGACAATCGAACGCATGACAATTTGTTATAAAAACGCTTTATTTTTACAATGTTAATTAACTGATAATCCTATGTCAACCAGTTTTTGAAATCTGAAATTTAAGTGTCTGTCGACTGAATTAAAGATTTTGTAAAATTCTAATGTGCAAAAAGTGACGGAAGGAGGTAAAAAGAAAAAACAAATCAAAGAAAAAATTTGCAAAAATTAAAACTTAAATATTTGCATGCATGAATCGGATTTCAATGTGGAATTTGTCATTTTTATATTGAAACGACGTTCATCAATGCGCTCCAATGTGTTTTTGAATACCGGTTCGGTTTATCAAATTTTAATGGCACAAAAAGTGTCTCAAATTGAGTCACTTATTTTTATAGATTATAAACGTAAATTTTATTCCATTTCCTCCTTGGTCTATTAAGACAATAACAACCACCTTTGAAATAACGAATCTCTTCGCCAAACCAGTTCCGCAACTGAACGTTGCAGTATATGAATATGTTCCTCAAACGATGTAAGAGCTATTTCACAACGAGTGAACCAAACTAAAAATCTTACGGTCATTTTTCCTCGCGTTTTAAATCAATGTTCGACCATGGCCGCAAATCTTGTTGCGGATACTCGCTAAATGTAAATGTGCGGTTCAGCGTGCAGGTCGTTTTGTGCGGCCTCGATATATCACGCAGCTCTCGCAGGGTTGAGGTGACGAGATAATTTTGAAAGGAAAAAATTTCACTCCTACAAACGTATTAGACAAATATTGACGTCATGAATGGAAAATAGAATAATTTGTTATGAAAAAAAAATTGCGACAAAATTACTATTATTAAACAGTATTTATGCAAATATGTTTTGTAACATTTCATAAGTTGAAAGTATATAAATTAAAAACTATAAATAGTAAAATTGTTTTAATAGGTATATTTTGCTGATTGCTTTAACGTTGCTATAAGATTTTAGAGCATACTACATCAATCTATCAAATTGATCTCTCTTTATCTACAATTTTATGGAAATTACATTTAAGTACAAGATGATAAATGAAGTTGAGTTTTACTTATGCATAAATGAATAATCAATAAATCGGTAAATAATTAAAATTATTCTTTATGAAATAATTGACAAAATTGTATAATTTGAAAGTTAAAAAACTGCAAAGTATTGTATTATCATAATTATTCACTTGTAAATAACATTATTTTGAAATAATGATTGCTTGTAAAAAGCAAAATTAGTCCTGAGTATACAGAGATGCTGCAAAAACGATGTCTCGCTTGATGGCTGTAGAGGCTTGCTCCATCTTTGTTTTCAAAATTGGATTGCCTATAATAATAGCAGCATTTCTAACATCTCTTAACGTTTCGTTTAACTGCTGTATACATCTAACGATTATTCCTTCTTGAATGTCTGTATGTCGCATAATAGTAGCAAATGACTCCTGTTTCGCCCAATTGTACACAACGTACACCAATTCGAAATTAATCGGTGCTAATTGAGGCAAACCATATTCTATCTCCAAATGATCCAAGATATTAAACTCCTTTTGTACAATTTTCTCAAGCTGTAACACATTTTAATAATATTAATTTAAATAAATAAAAAATGTTAGATTTGTTTATAGTAAATTAACCCGAGATCTTAAATATTTTTTCTTATTTTGAAACATTCAAATCCTTTTAAAAGCATTAAATTTCAATGACCTGTTTGAGTCTAGTGTCTGGGTTATCATCACTGACTTTGTCATCGTTTTGCTGTCTTCGTTTTTGGAAAACTAATGCGGAAAGCAAAGCAGCGATTTCTGCGGGATCCCAATCCGTTAAAATGTTTTTCAAAACTAATTCAGTGAGCAAAAGTTCGTGAGTTCCCATTTCTAAGGCGACTCTTCCTTTCAAAGTAACTGAAATGCAGAAGAAATAGAGGATTTAAAAGGTTTGAAATAAAAATTAATGATTGTTGATATGATTTGATATGATATTATTATTTTAATAGTGTATTTTATCACTTGAACAATAACTTTTACTCTTTTATTTTTTCTTCAGTGTGCAAATATACAATTAAAAATTGTTATTTTTCGAGACAGTGATTTCCATTGGTAATGTTTTTTATATTATACTATACTATAAATACCTACCTCTTTCATCTTCATCAAGGTATCCAAGTTGTTTTAAAATAATGATTCTATTTTTATATTCCATGTAATGTTCCATTGTTTCACCACTTAGCGTCTGGCGCAATTTTTCCTTCTTTTTCAATAATTCCCTATAATTGTAGATAGGTTCAAATTCCTTAATAAAATCGTCGCCTGATGACAAAGAAATGTCATCTATCACGGTCATTAATGACATCATGTGATTATATGATGGCAATAAGGTTGGGTCATTCGAAGTTATTGTCACAGGAGTTAACATTGCAGGATTTTGTTGTGCTTTCTCTGATAGATTCAGTAATTGATTAATAGTTTTAAGACATATCTGGTTTGGTGCTGGTAATCTAAATAAACAGTACATTAAGGTAAATGTTACAGGGAAAAATATGTTTATTTAGAAAAAAAAATTTTTTGTTTTCATGAGTTTTAAATATACTTCTTAACCAATAAAAGTAAATTATAATTACTTAACTCAACTCAATTCTTGTTAAAAGACTCAATTAAAACGTTTGTCATTATGCATCAAAAAATGAACATTACAATTCATTTCTTATTATAATACCTTGCTTTATATAATTTTCGATTTTCCCAGTTAGCGAGAATCGCACGTGAATCGCATTTGATGATATGGTTTGTGATGTTAGAAATACTATCCGCCTTAATTGTAAGAATAACGTATGTGACTTTGCCTGCTGGCACAAAAATTCTTTTATCTAACATAGAGACCATCTTGAACCAAAGATTCGATTTCTCAGTGTCTAAAGACGTTGATTCTGGTCCATCTTCATTCAGAATCATAACTTGAAAAGTTTGCTGATGTTCCGAAAGAATAATACCAAGTTTGTTAACATGATGTCCATGAGTCACCACTACCACTCTGTCTTCTTTTAAGTACTTTATTACACTTTTTTGCATCATCAATCGTGGTACCAATAATTGTGATAAATTAATACATTCACACAGTTTATCATAAAGATTATTCAACTCGTCGTTTCGAAGAACTGACTCGCTGACATTTTGAATATCTTTGTCGACCTGTTCAAGTTCAAACATACATTGTTTTTGGTTGTGTTGGCTACCAGCTTCGCCGAATGAACGGCGCATCATATCTTTCACAGAAATTGTTTCACTGAGTCGCCTTAAGTGCAAGACCATTGAATATGTGACTTTAAAACGAGACTGCAAATTCTGTGGTTTACCACACATCATCGACAGTAATTCCGAATATTTAGGCACATAGTTTTTGCAGTAGATCATGACAGTACCAATGGGGTCATGACCACGACGACCAGCTCGACCTGCCATTTGAATGTATTCTGTTGGGTGCAACGTTCGATGTGCGTTTCCATCAAATTTCTTCACAGAATCAAAAATGACAGTTCTCGCTGGCATATTGACACCCATTGCAAAAGTTTCAGTGGCAAATAGCATCTGTAATAAAACCAAGAATATGTTGCCAGTTAGTAAATTCGAGGTAAGAGGTCTTTTAGTTATTTTACACGATGACTTTTTACCTTTACTAATCCTTTTTGAAAGAGCATCTCTACAATTTCTTTTAAAATAGGCAAAATTCCACTGTGATGAATACCGATTCCAGTCATTAATAAATTTCGAATCATTTTGACCTGTGGCAAACTTGCATCTGAATCCTTTAAACGTTTAATTGCAGATTTAAAAAATTCATTAACTTCTTGCTTTTCTTCATGAGTAATTAAATGTCTTTTCATTGCTTGCGCGGTCTTATTACACTGATTACGTGAAAATGTAAATACAACTACCGGTAATTTGTCCTAAAAATTGTAGAAAGAAGATATGCATCAATAATCAAACGATGCATAATACATTAACAGTTTGTATAAATCTTTACTTGTGTGATAAGATGTTCTAATAACGGTGCCCATTTCTGTGGTTCTGTTTTTTTCTCATGGTTTTTTCTCGGATCATAACCATAAGTAAATTTTTTATTAGTTTTTGGCTTAAAAACTTTTTTCTGATCTTCTTTACTATCTGGCTTATTATTAGCTGCTGTTTTTGGTTGAATAGTTTTTGACATATCTGCAGCTCTCCATCTATTAACAATGTTTTGAATAAAATTAAACACATGTATTGTAGTTCTACTATATATCTAATGTACAGCAAATGCAATAAAATGTAAACATATTTCAGAGATATCATACCCTTCCATTACAAACTGACCATCTGTATCGACAATAAGAAATGAATTATCTTTTGTTTTCATGTCTGTTCCAGTATAAAGAAAATGTTGTAAAGG
>JABFOV010006396.1:0-10726 GCA_022817685.1 Aradophagus sp. ZL-2020
AAAACCATAAGATATTGTACAAGTGCCGCCAGCCGTTCAGAAGGCATTAAACAAAACTAAGCAAACACAACGTAGGCGAGTCCTTAATTGAAACACCCGAAGCCTCCTCGCAGCGGCCCGACGGCGGGGCTATTAGCTAGCGAATCGGTCAACTCCCGAGGATCACTGGCACCAGGACCAGGCCCCGGCGTCACACAGTGTTACATTTGTACTTCATGCAAGTTAATAATAAAGTCTCCTATTATAAATAAAGTGAGAAAAAGCTTTCATAATTCTTCATTTGCTTTAATGAAGTCAACATTTGTGCTTTTTTCGTGTATGAAAGTTATCATTTCGTTAAAATTAAAAAAATAATGTAATCAAGTTACCTGTAGAACAAGGACGTTTTCCAAATAAGCTTGTCCAGCGTCTCCTTCAAAATCATTGATGAATTGTGTACCACAAGTATCTAAGTTTACAGTGAATTTAAATTCCTTCTGGCCAGAATTTTGTTCTACATATCGACATTCAGGATTCATGTAAAAACCCTGTAAAATTTAATTCCATGCACACAAGATCATTTAACTATAATGCAGTTTCAATGACTGTAAATTTACCTTTGAATAAATCAGTCCATTGAATTCTCTATTAAATTCAATGTTAATAGTCATCATTGTTTTGCTGCATTCTACATCAATCGCATGAATATGAGGAGGATGCTTTAAATCACTGTCATCTGGAAGATTGTTATCTACTCCATTATCCCGATCGTCCCCTGTTTCAGAAGGATCTACAAAATTGTTATGACTCATATTAAACATTTTTATTTTTTTATTTTTTGTAATTAAAAATTATATCATATAATTTTTTGTTCAAAGTATTGATTTCCTTAAAATTGTTACCCCTTAAGTTTACTATCTTGATAAATTAAATTCATCGTAGATTTATGTGCAACAAAAGCATTTTGTCGAATGAATGAAGTACGTCTGTATCCTTGTCTTACTGGTAATGTTTGTTTCTTTTGTCAATATGACAAAGGCATTGTTTTTAAAATTTTCGATTTGTCAAAATGATTTTATTATTTTAAATGCAGAATACATTACTTAAATTCAACTCTTAAAAAACGGAACACACATTCAACACTGAATTAATATTGAACATTGTTCATATTCACTTAAGGAACGTTTCTCTTAAGAAGTGGAAGGGTTAGAACTTTTTACCTATAGAAAAATAAATATATTCTTTATTGCAATAATAATGTATATCAAAGACGTACACATGTCATTACGTACTTCCGCTAAACAAAAATCATTTATAACTTTTTGAAATTTTTATGAAGACACGGATACACTGATTAAGACACTATACATTGAATGAGAAAAAAAAAATGAAATGCAAAAAGCATTTTGTGTTTCTATTCATAAACTGACCTGATCCAGACGCAGTAGTCTCAGATGGTCTAGTGGTAGGTCTGGTAGAAGGAGCAAGGTCCGGTATTCCCGATCCTGAACTTGAATTTTCTCCTGGTACTTGTGTATCTCCACTTGGCGGTGTAGGAAAACTGGGTTGAGGTCTACCTTCCGAAGAAGGATAACTGTAATTAGGGTAGTCAGACTGTCCAGGTGAAGTGGAAGGTTTTGGTGGAAGATAAGTGGTGGATGTGGCTGAAGATGAAAATGGTTTCGGTGCTGAAGAAGTAGGGAATGATTGTGACGAACCATACGGAGAACTATTTGATGACGGGAATGATTTGAACGGTCTGTTTGAAGAGTACCCGTTGCCTGGTGGTGTAAATATGGTTGATGGGCTTTGTACATTGTTGATGTCGTTATCATTTTCAGAAGGATATCCTGATTGAGGAATAGTTGCAGGTTGAAAAGGTCTTGGCTTTTCAGGAGGTCTCTGAGTACTATACGGTGGTAGGTAGGCATTTTCTGATTGTTGACGAGCTAATAATAAAACATGGCATTCATTAATATAATTTCATTTTTTGAAGATAAAATTAAAAAAATTACTTTGAGTTTTTTTATCGACATACGTTTTCGAGAACCTTGTTGATATAAGCCTTGGATCCATTCTAATATGTTCCTAGCCATTACATCGGCTTGTGTATCCTCCGAAAGTGCTCGGGCGAATCTCGACCGTACTGGAAAGAAGATTGCTTATATAATTCAATATATCATAATTAGATTTGTGTTTTCGCAATCATTAAACATTAATTCGTTGAACAACTGAATCAAACATATTACCTCAATTTGAATAATGAAAACTATTGGTGTATTTTAGAACTGTACCGTTTTGACATTGTTCCTCTTTTTAAAAAATCAACCCTTAATTTGAAATGGGAAGCAATTATATGAGGATTATCATAGCTTTCATAATTCTTATTCGGTTATATAACTATCTGTTTTTCTATACACAGTTAATTAAATGTAACTAATAGTTAAAGCAGAGAATGGAAGGCGCCAAATCAAAACAAATGATTGTATATAACAGCAAATAACTTTCAATCTGTTAGAATAATATTGTTTCTTGAATTATGTTATATTTAATTTCATTCTAACGAAAAAACTGGCTCTATTTATATATGTATATATATATATTGTAAGGTGGCAAATTCCATTGCCAAATAAAACAATAATCCCAGACAGCGACAAAGAGTCGACCAAATAAATAACATCATCGTTTTATTAATTTCAGGATAAATTATAATACATTCGACTAAAAACATTGTCAGAGCCTCAGTAACAAATAGAAATTTCGATCAAAGGTTCTAAAAGGAAAACATTAATTTTACAATAGATATTTATTTATTTTGTTTTATTTTCACGAACATTTTCCCGAGCTAACTGAGAGGAAAATCAATAGGTTTAGCAGCTTTCCACCTTACCGACTACCCGGAGAAACCACCTGAGGAGAAAAGCTCGTTCAAAGGCAGAAAAGGGGAAATCGTCATTCCGACCCCACCGCAAATCAGCTTGGCGTTACGCGCCAAAATGAACTCGCAATTAATGCCATAAGTGGACAACAGCGGAATTCGCCCGTCTGACGTCACTAATTACGTCATAAAAACCCTGGACCGTTATTGGCCTACACAGGTCACAAATCCCCTTGCCCTATCACAATTCAAGGACAAGTACAAGGAGTGTGGGCTTTCAGGAAGAAATCCGGAGGAATATTACGTTTTGCCGAGGATGACTCGAGGCTCTTTGTCGCTGTACGTGGAAGCGCGAGGTCCGGAGAAACGAACATCTTTTAGCCGTCCGGGAAGAGTTCGCGAAAGTTCTCGAAATTATAGTAAAAGTAAAGTTCAGGGTCAAATTTGTTAATTGTCGCGAATAAAATTATTAATTGTGGAATCTAGGAAACTATAGGAACCTTCGAACGAACGAACTTCGTGGAGAGGCACTTCCAGAACGAACACATGGCCATCCAGATAAGTGGAAAGGAGCCTTAGATTGGAAAATTAATAAAGAGAGATTTGTTAATAAATTATAAAATTTTGTAGACAAATTCCAATCTAAAATTTACTTTTTTTTTATTTACTGAAGAGTCAATTATATTATTTTATTTGTGAGAAATCTTTAATAGTATTTTCAATTGTGTAATTATTTTATTTATTTATTTATTTGGTCTGGCGTTTATATTTATTAGAGAAAACTGTAAATGTAATTTATTTAGTAAAATGTTTGAGGACCTTATTTATTAAAAGGCCCATATTGTATAATTGATTGACTGATGTTTCGTTTCAACTATTGATGTTAGTTTGTCGTTAGAGAAATTTGATTATATTGTAAAACTGTAAAATGAAATTATTGTAAATTAATTCTTAAATGCGTTTTGTCAAATTCAGTAGTCATTATTATATAGAGAAAATTATTTTAAAGTCTGTCAAAAGTTTATCAGTTATGTTCAACGATAATTCTTAAATAAATTTATTCATTATTTTTCATATGTTAAATTTTGAGTTTTCTTTTTATTTCATAATTTTGTTTAATGAATTTATTTTATTAAGTGCCATTTTGAAAGAGGAAATCCCAATCAACAGCCCGAACCCATTTATTTGAAAAATCCCTCACCAACTGTGCCAGTCAGAACTATTTTTTTTGTTAATTTTTACAAGGAAAATTAACTGGCGCCCAATTCAAAAATAAAAATGATTTCGTTCCATAAAATATCTTGGGCATTTATAAATTTGAGCGGAATAAGTGGGATTGAAAAACCGCGCTACAATATATATATATATATATATGAGACGGTAATAGTCTCTCACCGTAACACTATTAGAACAAGCAAGATAGCACGACAATTATAATTTATTTTTTAATTTATTTTGTTAATTCTTTTCAAGTGCTATCTCGCCGTCCGGCCACCGTTATTAGAATCCGTAATCTTTTATTTTGTATTATTTTATTCTTTTATATTGTATTCTTTTATTTTGCATTCTTTTTCTTTTTGTTAAAATATATTTTCTTTTTTTTTTCTTATAATCATATTGTTTTTTCTTTCTTTCCTCAACGAACGCTGGCACGGCGAGCAAGTCGGGCTAGGCGCGGAAACTTAAAACCGTCGCATGGCGCCCGAACAGGGACCAGTAATTGTACAGTGAAAACCTAGACGAAAGAAAGGAAAACATATGTACTCGTTTATATACCGTTTAAGGAAAGAAAAAGTCCAGAAATTTTTAGAATATTACTATATTGACTCTACTGGTACGCTCGAAAACTTACGAACCCTCTTGAGAGAACTGGTAACGCAACAACCGGACGAATTTAAACAATTCATGTCTTCGTCACCTCGCCCTAAAACCGAAGAGGACACGACCAGGGAAGAAGCCGAGATGTCGACACAAGCAACTACCAGTACCGCTCACATTCCCCCTCTTTCCGACAACATCGACGAATTCAAAATCATGGATCAAATACGCAAATGGGGGTGCCGATTTGACGGAAAGGAAGCAGTTACCTTCTGGGAGCAGATCCAGGACCTGAAAGAATCTTATGCCGTCACTGATTACCAGCTGCTGAGAAGCTTACCACAACTGATGCAAGGTGACGCTAGCCTCTGGTTTCGGAATAACCGCGATACGTGGGAAACCTGGCAAGAGTTTGGACGCGAATTCAAAATAGCCTTCTATCCTGCGAATTATTGTAAAAAGTGGGAAAGAGAACTACTCGAACGATGCCAAAAGCCCCGAGAAGAATTCCAAAAGTACGCGGTCGAACAGATGACCAGAATGCGAAGACTAGGCGGCTTTTCAGGAGAACAATTGATAGAAAGATTCCGTGAAATAGAAGAGATCCAGAAGAGGGCACAGTCGGTCAACAAGGCGACCAAAAGACCACCGAAGACAAACATCAACGCCGTAGAACCGTACAACCGAAGCAGCAACCGTACAACCGAAGTAAAAACCGTACAACCGCGCTGTAAACAACGCGGCCATACTGGAGCCGATTGTAAGCAGCGACCAAAGAAATTTTGCTCACACTGCGGCAAAGATGATGTCTTAACCAGAGACTGTAAGTGTCATCCGCACCCGGAAAACCACCAGCCGGTAGACAACAAGGCCGAGGGCAGCCAACCCAAAGACAGCCAGTCTCTAGATATTATATATGACCCCAGACCGAAAATTCACCTGCTACTTAATGGCTACCGACAGAAGGCGCATCACAAGAATTTTGTTGAAAAATAAATGAATCTTTAAAATGCGTAAAATAACGATTTTTGGACGTTTGAATTGCGTGGAAATACCTTATTTCAGTATAATATAAATGTTACATATGTTTTTCAACGTTTCTCATGTCAAAAAAGCAGTATTTGTCTTTACTAAGAAATTTTTTGTTCTAAGGACCACCCTAATATATATATATATTGCGACGGGATGACCTTTTTCACACCGTCGACGGACTCATTTATTAAACAACTAGGGAAGAATTTTGTCGGGCTGGCCGCCTAACGGGTCAGAATCGGGCCCCGCGTTAATGAATTCAATTTCAGGGAAGCGGAGCTCAGAAATTCCTCGCGGGTGAGTACATCTATCTCAATGAGCATGAGTGTGTGCTATGGTTGTTTGAGTGTGACTATGGATGATAATATGGAGGGATGAGTGAGTCATAAAGCGTTGTAACGTCGGTAATATAAATGATTGAGTGTGATAAAATTGTAGAGAAGCTGGGTGGATGAGAGTATGGATTTGATTGTGTGTGAGAGTGATGTTATATTAATGGTTTGTTGAATTAGGTACCGGGCTTGTGTGGCCGGAATGAGATCACGATAACCACAATTGTATTTCTCGAATAAAAATTATTTTTGTTTTATTTTGTTATGTAAGATCTTGTACTAAAATTTCGGGACTTGATTGTAGATTATCGACGGCCACGGTGTGCCCGGGAAATGGAGACACGGGGGACCTTCACCGGGGGACAACAACCAGAGTAGCCACGGATTATCGGGGACGCCCGAGACACCAGGCGAAGCCCGGCGTGCCGCCGAGAAACGCTTCCTCGCGAGTACTTGCCCGCTCGTAAGCCGCCCGCCGAGCCGAACATCTGCTGACCACGTAGCCAAGAACATCGCCCGTATCACAGGGCATCCGGAGAGAAGAGCGGGGGGCTTTGTTGTTGTCACAGGCTCCTCCGCGGAGGACCCACCGGAGCCCATGGCACCCACGAGCACCCTCAAGGTGAGAGGGCAGGCTGTACCGCGCCGGTTCGTGCGGATTGTTGGCCATGGCTTGGTCCTCAATTCAAGGAGTTCCCGCGCCTGGCCTAATTCCCGGGACAGCGACACCGCGGCGCTAGCTGCTGGAGAAGAAAATCGGCGACGAGCGAGCGGAAAGGGGAAAGCGAGCGAGGTGGGGACCGCGTGGCACACGCGGGCCCGGAAAAGCCGAAAAATGAAGAGATGGATGATAGCGCCCGCCAAGGACAGACCTTCTGTGCGCCGAGGCCCCGCCGTAATCGGGACCGCGTGTAATTTTCTTTTTGCTTCGCGTCGTAATTGGGTGGGTTTTGCTCCGGTGGGATTGTAATCATCCTTTAATTCAGTGGGCGTGGGGTTAAGTAATTTTGAAAGTCGTTGTTGTTGGCCATTAGAACGTTTAGTTGCTGAGCCGGCGTTTAGTAAGGACCTGTTGTTATCCGAGTCTGGGCCGTGCTGTGTAAGTTTTAGCCGTCGTTGTGGGTTTATTTAAGGGTGGGAAATTGCACGCGGAAAAGAGGGCTGTTTAGTCTATCGGGGCAATTCGTGGGGTAGCACGGAAATACCGTGTCGGTGTGTGTTTGTGTGCGTGTGGGTGTGCTAATTGAGTGAGATTGTAGTGTGAAATTGTATGTAAAAAAATTGTCGTTTTGCTGGCCATAGTGGCGTAGAGAATGTATGGTTGTTGCTGGCCCGTAAGGGGCGATATTGTTTATTGAATAAAAAAAGGTATTGTAAAAGTTGAATTGTTGGGTGTGTTGGTGTTATAGTTATAGGACCTTATAATTGCAAATCAGGGGATCCTTGCCTGGCATCTTCTGCAGTTAAGCCGTTGAGCAGTCGATTCCGTTTCACGGGAGGGAAAATCGCGAGCTTATCTGGGCGTGTTCTTGCAGAAAAATTTTCCGGTTTATAGCCGGTGGCGATCCTGCCCCTTCTGGTTGTGGGTGAGCCCGATAAAATCGCGAAACATTAACAACTAATTCCAAGTCCGTGGCGAAGGGGCGTGGAGAGGGTTTTTCGAAAAAGCCGCCACGTTACAATATATATATATATATAGTGTCATTTTTTTCGTTGTAACCGTCATTATTTCCAATCAAAATCCTTTGAGTTACCTTAGCACTCAATCCTTTAAATTCATCTTTTGACGGCGGACTTGTTGTACGTACTGGAGTCGTGCTCTCAGTTTAACGAAGAAAATTGTGCATCCGTTAGAATTGAGGTTGTTATTTTCGTCAATTCGATCAGGTTTTTCATGTGTCTTAATTTGATTTTCGGTCGAGTTGGTTGGAAATAGATGTTAGAAAGGTTCCTGTCACTTTGCTCGTACAAACTTTAGTTCGCGGTCAATAACATTTAACGGTTAAATTCAAATTACGTATATCTTTTACTTTACTTAATGGCATGTTTATTGGGCTGTGACCTGTAGTCACACTGTGAATTGTAGTCACTCGACGATATGTAGTCGCCTTCGAATTCATAGCTGTGAGACGTAGCTAAGGGAATTTAGTTCAAATTTAGTTGTTGACTTGTTAATTAATTAAAGTCACCTACAGTTTACTATTGTCAAACTTTTCATTATATAGTGGCACGTCAGCCATTTTAAACAACCTAAGGGTTATGGTCTTTTGGAGACTCGTAGTCTCACAAATTTTTTAATGAAGTCTTAATTTATTTAATTTTAATATTTCATGAAAAACAAGCAAGCGCGTCAAAGTGATATTCGGTTATTTCAAATATTTGTTATCGTTAAGTTAGGTCTCTCTCTCTCTCTCTTTCTCTTTCTCTCTCTTCACCAAGTTGCTCAGACGCAATTTTCTTGCAATTCGTGGAGGAAACATTCGACAAACTACTGAAAAAGGATGATCTTGTCGTAATGGGGGATTTGAAAATGAATATGTTGGATCACCATCATTAGGAGAACAAGCTGAAAAATATGTTTTCCACACGGGGAATGGTGCAAGCAATAGAACAACCGACTAGAACAACAGCAAATAGTCGAACACTTCTAGATCTCATATTTACAAGCACAGATATGACAACAATAGTTGAAAATACTCCAAGAGTTTCCAATCACGAATGGATAATCATTGAATTTAAAACAAATAAAAATGAAATAAATAAAACAATAAAAAAACGTGACTATAAAAACTTTGACGATAGTGTATTTATTAACAATTTAGCGGACAAATTTTGCAATTTAAATGATTTTAACAATGACAATAATGAAGAAAGTACAAATTATTTAAATATTTATTCTAATCATGACAACTTAAATTTTAAGGCAAATAAAATAATTTATTCTATAAAGACAACATTAAATCAAATGGCACCGGAGCGAGAATTATTTATTAAAAATAACGAAAATAAAATGGTTTACACAAGAAATTAAAGAATATATAAGAAAACGTGACATCGCATTTAAAACGTTTAAGATCACTGGCGTAGAGACCTATTGGTCAGAGTACAAACGGTTGAGAAAAAACGTGGTTAAATTAATTTATAAGGCAAAAAAACAATATTTTGAAATCGAAATTGAAAAAAATAATGATGATCCAAAAAATATGTATAAAACAATAAAAAATCTATTAAGAAGCAATAAAAATGATCTTATTGAATATTATAAAATTATATACGAAAATAAATCTATAAACGTGCAAAATTACAAAGAAATGTGTAATAAATTTAATGATTATTTCATAAAAAGCATAAAGAATATAATTTTAGCATCTGACCAACAGAATAGGGATATTAATTTATTTAATTTATTTAACTTTAACACTGTAAATTTATTTGAGAAATTTGACGAAATTCATATGGAAAATTTAAGTAAATATATAAATAAATTAGATAAAAATAAAGGGTCAATTGACAATATTAACTACAGAATATTAACTAATGCATTCCAAGCAATAGGCAAAGAGCTTTTGGACTTGATTAATTGTTCGTTGTTGAACGGAAAATTTCCAGATGAATGGAAGACCGCTGTTGTCACTCCTATCAGAAAAATACAAAACTCAAATAAGGCTAGTGACTTTAGGCCAATTAACCAGTTGCCAATGTGTGAGAAAGTTTTGGAAATGATTTTTAAAGAACAGCTGGAAGAATTTCTAAACAATAATAATATTTTCATAACAGTGCAGGCAGGTTTTAGGCCAAAACACTCATGTGAAACTGCGTTACAAATTGTGTTAGATGAATGGACGAACGATATTAGTGAAAAAAGGTATATAGGTGTGATTTTCATAGACTATAGGCGCGCGTTCGAAACCGTTGACAGAAATAAATTGATACACAAACTGTATTTACATGGAATAAGGGGGGACGTACTAAACTGGTTCAAATCATACATCATGAACCGAAAACATCGTACTTGTATAAATGGAACTACGTCCGACGAAACCGAACTTGAATATGGTGTTCCACAGGGCTCTGTACTGGGTCCTATACTATTCATTCTATATATCAATGATTTAAAACAACATCTTGGCGGGCATTGTGAAATCAGAATGTTTGCTGATGACACAATGCTATATGTCAGCGAAAGGAGAATGAGTACTATAGAACAAAAATTAAACACTTTTATGTCTCTGTTAGACAACTGGATGAGCAAGAACAACATGTTTCTGAATGTTAAAAAATCTTTTTACATGATTTTTAAAAATGACCAAATGCAAATGGATAGAGACTTGACGATTCCATACAAGGATGATATTTTACAGAGGACCCGAGATATTAAATATCTGGGAGTATACTTGGACGAACATTTGAAATTCAAGATACATGTTGGATATGTGGAAGGTAAAGTTGGTAGTAAATTGGATCTCTTGCGTAAGGTTGGCAAATTTGTCGGTTTCTGTACAAGGTACCTAATATACAAAACCATGGTCGCTCCGCATATGGAGTATTGTTTAATAGTGCTCCTGTACGCCAATCGGGAGGAAATAGAGAGATTGCAGAAGTTTCAGAACAGAGCTATGCGAATCATTTTGCAATGCGATATTTATACTTCGACGAACTTAATGCGAGAAACTTTAAATTATTTATC
>JABFOV010006397.1:0-10724 GCA_022817685.1 Aradophagus sp. ZL-2020
ATATATATATATATACACGTATGATATCCGCTCTACGCAACATCAATTTGGTGATAAATAAATGAATGAGTAATAAATAAATGATTTATAAAGTCTATAATGTGTCTACTGACATTTTAGATTTAGAGAATTTTTTTATGGGGAATTTTTTCTTATAGGGAGAGTTCAGTTTTAGAAAACATTTTTTAAAAAAGTCATAACTTTTCATGCCTCCTTCGATGGTAAACTTTATTCTACTACGAACGATAACAGTTTCAAATAGCACACAGGAATTTTGACTTTTCGGATCTCGATATTCTACATGGGATTCCCTAGTGATATCCTTTAAGATTTATTTAACTCAAAATTCCCTAGAAAAAAGGAAAAGTATTCAATATTACTTGGTGAAAATACAGTAAAATAATTTGTTACGACTGTTTATTGTTTCAATTACTTACTGCCAACTAGTAACTTTTATACCATATAGTAACTTTTTAATTATAACTATTTTTTAAATTACTTCTTCTAACCCATTACACATCAGTATTGCACTCAAATTACTATGAATTTTGTATTTCGTTTAAAAATACTTTGTTTTTCCTAAATTCTCTAGAAAATTTCTAGGACGTTCTTCATACTACAAGAAATTTCCTAGGAGAAGTAAAAAACTTTTTTTTTTTTGTAAAATTAAACGTTAATGATAAACTATATATACCTTCAAATATTTACTTGCAACCGCATCTAGTGATTTTTCATGTCACTTCCGCGCGTAAATTTTTTTCTTTCACAACTCACTGTTGTGAAAAACGTACATAAATTTCTAGAAAATTTCGTTCTTTCACAGAACTACTTTGTTTTACACAAAATTCCCCAGAAAAAACATTTTTCATTAAAGTCCCCGAAAACTTTTTTTAAATGAAATTCTTCAGAAAATTCTCGGAGGGTTTTTATTACACGCGAAATTCCCTAGGAAAAGTAAAAAATTAATTTTTAATGTTACGTAACTTACTTCGATTACATACTTGCAACAATACCTAGTGTTTTTTCCATTCACTCGAAATTCCCTAGAGGAAGTAAAAAAAATGTTTTTCAATATTACATGACATAATAAACTTAAAAAAAAGGAAAAAATCTTATTTCGAAAGTAACATTACTTCAGCTACTTACTTTCAACCGCATCTAGTGACTTTCAACCTTTTTCCTCTCACAATCCAAAACTGTTGCAAAAAGCGTACACAAATTCCCAGGGAATTTCGTTCTTTTACAGAACTACTTTCTTTTACACGAAATTCCCTAGAAATTTTTTTTTTTAATGTGACGTATTGAAACAAATTTATATGTTGGAACTTGCCTGAATCACTGTTCCATTGTTGTCAGTCTTATTCGGCCTAAGAGGATATCGGGGAGAGGTGGATGATAAATAAAGGAATTCTGAATAAAATAAATTTATTCTTAGATTACTACAAAATTACAATTAATCCCAGAAAGGGGACTCTATATGATTTTATTCTAAAGTGATGATCTCCGGAATGGAGGCATCACTTGGTATAAATTGTGGGGTGCCGGCGCTTTTGCGTGCTCCGTTGCCTTCAAAGGGGCGCTTTTATATATATAGAGTACATATCGACACCCCAGACGAAGACTAGGCTATCTCAAATTATGAGTGAAGACTATGCCATTTCAAAATTTCCTATTTAAAAATACATGTAAAATTTTGAGATGGTATAGTCTTGAACCAAAATTTGAGACAGCCTAGTCTTCGTCTGGGGCGTCGAAATGTAAATATAGACGTAGCTTCTATTCTTCTAAAATATGTTTAGTCGTAATTCATACAGTTTTTAAATTGAGATATTCGATTTTCTCGCAGTTCTCGATAATTGTTCTAAAAAATGCGCAGACTAATTGCCTCTTATTTTGGAGGACAGATTCTTAATTCTATTTTGAAGATACACTCAAATGTAAATATAGACATAACTTTGTAATTCATACAGTTTTTAAATTGAGAGATTCGATTTTCTCAGTTCTCGATAATTGTTCTAGAAAATGCGCAGACTAATTGCCTCTTATTTTGGAGGACGGATTCTTAATTCTATTTAGAAGATACATTAGAATGTAAATATGTTACCGAAAGGTATCTTGTCATAATTGATTATTCAACGGGTGACAAAAAAAGTGATTCACGCGTTTTTTGGGTGTAAACCTTGATGACGAATTTAGACTATATTGGAACTACGTCGCATCATTAAAGTCTCCGAGAACTTTTTTTAAACGAAATTCACCAGAAAATTTTCGGAGTGTTCCCTATTCCGCACAAAATTCCCTGGAAGAACAAAAAGTAGTTTATATTACGTAATTTGATAAAATGGCATAAAAAACTTAATTATGAATCATACATTACTTCAATTACATACTTGCAACAATACCTAGTGTTTTTTTCATTCACTTCAAATTCCCTAGAAGAAGTAAAAAATTCGTTTTCAATGTCATACGCCAATTAACAAAATGACATAAAAAACTAAATATGAATCACACATTACTTCAATCACGTACTTGCAACAATACCTAGTGTTTTTTTTCATTCACTCGAAATTCCCTAGAGGAAGTAAAAAAACTGTTTTCCTATATTACATGACTTAATAAACTTTCATTAAAAAAAAAGAAGAAAAAAATTTTTATTACGAAAGTAACATTACTTCAGCTACTTACTTTCGAGCGCATCTAGTGACTTTTCACGTCACCTCCTCCGGCCGTAAACTTCGTCCTCTCAATTAACGCGCTAATTATATTTAACAGCGTGGGACCGACGCAGGCGCGTCCCCGCATCGAACGGATCCAAATTTAAATCGGCGATTGCGCAACGCCCGCGGTACAATCTAGACTGGCAACGAGCTCTTTGGCGAAAAAGAGCCAATGAACTTGAGTGACCTGAAAGGTGCGCGCGAGCCGCGACAAAATAGTCGCTTTGCATGCATTTCTTCGCCCGTAGAAAATGGCGGGAAATTCAAATCACAAAAAAAAGTGAACAAAACTTTAAAGATGAAAACAAGTGAGAGGGGGGGGGGAGGGTTGATTGGCCTCGTTTAATGAAGAGAAATTTAATTGCTTCAATAACGCTACGACAAAGGCGAGCTGTCATAAACGTTGGTGGCAATGATTGAAAAGCCTATTTATTTTCGAAGGCGAAGGGAAGGCGCGGGGCGCCGCGAATCAAGGTTTACGGCCGTTTTATGCGAGCGCCACAATGCGCTCGAACCCGGTAGTTACGTCGACGTAAATCACGTGGGATCGTCACGGGCCGAGAAATTTTCGCGGCGAAACCGAGGGATTCACATTGATGCCACTTTAGAAAGAAACATGGATCGAAACGTGTGGTAACGTCGAACATGTCCGAAATCGTGCGAAAAAACGATTTTCGAAGCCGACGTCGAGTAGGTTCATTATTTCGAATTTACTTCCAATCGTTGAAATTATTTTGAAAATACTTTTGAACATGTCTATTATATGAACATGTTTTATATCGTGTTAAAGCACATTTTTCAAGTTGATGTTGGAAAAAGAAGACTCAAAGAATCTATCGATTTATTCAAAACATGTTGAAATTGCTTTGGAACATGTTTGTCAAGTGGACATGTTTTGTAACATGTTAACAATGATTTAAGAAGTTGAAGAACTGCTTCAAAATATGTTTCAAATTATTCAAAATATTTTGAAATTACGATGGAACATGCCTCAGGTGGACATGTTTTGTAACATGTTAACAAGTATGTTTCAAATTATTCGAAACATGTTCAAATCGATTTAGAACTTGTCTCAAGTGGACATGTTTTGTAACATGTTAACAAGTACGTTTCAAATTATTCGAAACATGTTCAAATCGATTTAGTACTTGTCTTAAGTGGACATGTTCATGTTAGGATAATAATGATTTAAAAAGTGGAAGTTAAATAAAGGCGATTGAAAACACATTTCAAATTTTCTAAAATATGTTTAAATCATTTTGGAATCCATTAAGTAGACATGTTCTGTAAAACATGGTCTAAAATAGATTTAAAAAGTCGAAATAAATCTCTTTAAAGTATATCTTAAATCATTCAAAACGTATTAAAACCATTTTGGAACATGGTCAATATATAAACATGTTCAAGTGTTACAAATAATGTTTTTCATGAGTAAATCATTAAACATTAAAAGTTATTTTTAACTTTAAACTTTTCTCCGATGATTGAAAATATTTTAAAAATTGTACTGAAGGCATGTCTATAAAGTAATCAGGTTCAAAGTTATGTAAAAACGATTCTAAAAGTTGAGTTCGAAGAGATCTGTCTTAAAATGTTTTAAGCCGCATTGAAATATCCCAAAACATAGTTTGGACATGTTTATTACGAAAACATTCCAAATTATTAAAAAAAACGATTATAAAATTTAAAAATTATAAGAACATGTTTAAAATGTGGAAATGTTTTATATCATGTAAAAAAACTATTTAAAGGAGGATCAATTATTTTGAGAAACATTAATCATTGAAAATATATTAAAATTATTTTGGAACATGTCCATTTTGCAAACATGTTCAAAATCATATTTAAAACGAATTAAAATGTTATTGTAAACCCTTTTTCTTGTAAATATTTGTTTCTTGATCAAAAAAAAAAAAAAAAAAAAAATGTTTTCAATGTTTACAATCCAGTGTTTATGAAGACGAAAAAATGTAAACATTCAAGGTGAAACAAAACACAATCTTCTTTTTTCTTCAATTTTTTCAATTCAATGTTTACATTTTTTCATTGACCTTCAAACGTCCTTCGAAAGTAACGGAAATTTTGGAAGAAAAACATTTGAGGAAAATGTTTTCTATATTCAACGATAAATTTAACTAAAACAAAAGAGTTGTAAAACGCGCGAAACACCGTGATAAACTGGAGAAGAAAGTCAATCGGGACATCTAAGCGACCCGGCGCAAGGTGGCGCAACGCGCGGCGGACTTTTCGCGAACTTTTCGCCCGGCCGAGCGAAATATCGGCGGCGCGTGAACCGTGAGAATCGCCTTTCGCTGAATCGGTATCGCTCGTTAATTATCGCGCGGGATCGCCGGCTTGTCCGGTTTTATCCGGCTCGCTCCGTGCTTAATAACTGGAACTAATGATCGCGATTGCGGGAGAAGCCGACCCTTAAAATATCTATCATTCGACGTGTGTTTACGTGAAATGTAAGGCACATTGCGGCGCGGCCTATAATTGGACGGAGTCGAGCTCGTGTCATTAGCCGTATCGCGAGCGCCAAAACGCTCAACGCCGTGGCCGCTTGGCCGCCATTGCACGCTCCCGCGACAATCTGACGATATTCTGGGAGCGATTTCCGTTGGCAGGTCGATTTTTGAATCGATTCTGTATCGAAACGAGAAGTTTCGATTTTTAATCGAAATGATAAGAATCGATAAATCAAAATATCGTAATCGAAGACAGGGAAATCGATTTAACGAAAAGTCGAACACGAAAAATTCGATTTCTTAACAGATGAAAGGTCGGAGAATCGGTCGATTTTTGAGTCGATTCTGTGTGGAAGCAAGATATTTCGATTCTGAATCGAAGTGAAAAGGATCGATACATCGAAAAAGAAAAGTCGATTTCACGAAAATGTCGAACTCGGAAAATTCCACTTTCCAACAGATGAAACGTAGGCAAATCGGTCGATTTTTCAATCGATTCTGTGTCGAAGCAAGAAGTTTCGATTTTCAATCGAAATGATAATAATCGATAAATCGAAATCGAAGACGAAGACATGATATTGATTTCACGAGTCGAACACGGAAAATTCAACTTTTTAACAGATGAAAGGTCAGAGGATCAGTCGATTTTTGAATCGATTCTGTGTGGAAGCAAGATATTTCGATCCTGAATCGAAGTGAAAAGGATCGATACATCGAAAAAGAAAAATCGATTTCACGAAAATGTCGAACTCGAAAAATTCCACTTTCCAACAGATGAAACGTAGGAAAATCGGTCGATTTTTCAATCGATTCTGTGTCGAAGCGAGAAGTTTCGATTTTCAATCGAAATGATAATAATCGATAAATCGAAATCGAAGACGAAGACATGAAATCGATTTCACGACAAAGTCGAACACGGAAAATTCAACTTTTTAACAGATGAAAGGTCAGAGAATCAGTCGATTTTTGAATCGATTCTGTGTGGATGCAAGATATTTCGATTCTGAATCGAAGTGAAAAGGATCGATACATCGAAAAAGAAAAATCGATTTCACGAAAATGTCGAACTCGGAAAATTCCACTTTCCAACAGATGAAACGTAGGAAAATCGGTCGATTTTTTAATCAATTTTGTGTCGAAGCGAGAAATTTCGATTTTGATTCGAAATGATAAAATCGATACGTCGGAATATCGAACTCGAAATCGAAGACAGGGAAATCGATTTTACGACAAAGTCAAACACGAAAAATTTAGTTTTTTAACAGATGAAAGGTCGGAGAATCGGTTAATTTTTCAATTGATCCTGTGTGAAAGCAAGATATTTCGATTTTGAATCGAAGGGAAAAGAATCGATACATTGAAAGATCGAAATCGAAGAGAGAAAGATCGATTTCACGAAAAGTTGAACGAGAAAAATTCGATTTTCCAGCAAATGAAACGTGGGAGAATCGAATTTTTAGCCAAGCAAACAAGGAAAATTCGGTGTTCCAACAAATCGAACACGAAAATGTTGATTTTACAAATAATTAAATACGGTATAAACAATTTTCCGAAAAATCGTTTTTCTAACTATCATACATGGAGAAATCGACTTTTCAGAAAATGTAACACAAAAAAATCGTTTTCTCAATTAGTGAAAAATCGATTTTTTTCTTTTTTTTTATCTGTGATATAAATCCTAAGTATTTAGTTATTACTGCATTTATATCATGTAACTTCAAAAACGAAAAATAAAAAAATTAGTCGGAGTAGAATTCGCACAACTTTATTATATAAAACAATCATATTTTTTAAACATTTTTCAGAAATAAACCTGGAAAATAAATGAAACGTTATATTTTCATTCTGATATTTTATTTGATAGTTTTCATAAGAAAGATTCCATTTTTTTCCAATATAAAAATCTATTTTAATTGATCGAGTATCAAATTTAATTGAATCTAAATCGAATATTAAGGAATCGATTTTTTTCATAGTAAAAAATTGGTTCTCATTGATTCACATGCTCTAAACTAAATTGTGAGTTTTATTTGATGATGTTCTTTAGGAAAGATTTTTCGCGCTGTTTCTTCGTTTAAAGATACTTTGTTTTTATTTATTTATTTTTTGTTCGTTGTTTTGTTTATGTTTCATTTCTTTGTTGTTTTTGTTCTGCTGTTTCTTTGTTTTGATTTCTGTCTTGTTTTGCTTATTTTGTATTTATTTGTTTATTTTTTGTTCGTTGTTTTGTTTACGTTTCATTTCTTTGTTGTTTTTGTTCTGCTGTTTCTTTGTTTTGATTTCTGTCTTGTTTTGCTTATTTTGTCTTTATTGATTTATTTTTTGTTTATTTTTTGTTCTTTTTTTTGTTTAAGTTTTATTTCCTTGTTGTTTTTGTTCTGCTGTTTCTTTGTTTTGATTTCTTTCGTGTTTTGTTTATTTTGTATGTATTTGTTTATTTTTTATTCGTTTATTTATTTAGGTTTTATTTCTTTGTTGTTTTTGTTCTGCTTATTCTTTGTTTTGATTTCTTTCTTATTTTGCTTATTTTGTTGTTCGTTTCTTTTTACCTTTTATTTCTCTGTTGTTTTTGTTCTGTCATTTTGTTTTCACTTTCGATTTTCTTGTTTTTGTTTTTATTTTGTTTTCATTTGTTTACATTTCAATATTGTTGTTTTCGTTTCAGATTATTGTTGTTTCCATACAAATTTTATTCCTTGGAATTTCAGTTATTTGTATTTTAATTGTTTGCCTTGTTTGATTTTCATTTTAATTTTTTATAATTTATTTATTTTTTTTCTCCTGATTGTAGTATTGCATTTATTTTCATTTCACGTTAACCTAGGTCGTTCGCGAATATTTGTTTTACTCGACTTTGTCGTTATTGCGTCGTTTTAAACTCTTTCAACATTCATCGTCTTTATATTGTATTGATTTAGTTTTGACCTCGTGTTGGGCTAGGTCTTTTACTTGTTTATCGATTTAATTCACTTAGTTGACGTCACATTTTTATTATTATTTAAAAACAATTTTTTTCAACTTTTGCAATAATACATTGACTTATTCCATTGTTGTTTAACTCCTGCTATTTCTGTAAAGTTTTAATCCTGCTTTCGTATTAATTAACAATATAACGAAAATTGCAATAATAATAGAAAAAGGGAAAAGATGAACAAACGAAAATGTTGAAAATTGCTGAAATTTCAATAAACTCAAAAATCGAGAAACATGTACGTATATCAAAATAACGTGACGTAAAGTTTAAGAGCAAAAAATAAAAAAGAAACAATGTCGCAAACGTAATTTTCTGCGTTGTGCAATTTCAAATTACCGTGCCCCAAAAACGATTTCCCGCCCGCTTGATACATCTCAATCATACCTCGATTGCATTTGACTTTCAAATCCCCCGTTGCACGGCGCATCCCGTGACAATCGCCTGGAAAACAATTTTAACCAACTACCGGCATTCGTGTCGCCACTGTCTCTCCACGTGACTCCGTCAGGGCCGTACTTGCGCGGTCCCGCGCCACCTGCTTAACCTAAAAATAAATATTTTTGTTATTAGTAAATAATTAGTATCGGAACTGTAAATAAACTATGTATATGTAACATACAATGTTATATGTATATGTATACAATATATATTATACATATGATCATATATTTTATATGTATACATTTATGTATACATGTTTTATGTTTTATGTATATATATATATATATATTATATATATACATGTATGTATAAATTTGTTTATGTGTTTGTAAAGGGGAGATCCCGTTCAATTAAAATAAATAAATAAATAAAAATATGTGTATATATGATGTGATATGTATATTATATGTAATATATAATATATATATATATTTATAATATATAATATAATATATATATAATATCATATATATCATATATGATATATATGACCACATATATATGCTTGTATATAAATGTACATATACATATATATGTAAGTAATCATGAAATTATGTAAAAAAAAATTATTTTTCACTTTCTCCAATTTATCAGTCGAGACACGCGGCAAAGTCGTGTATTTTTGCGACAACGTTTGACAAATAATGATGAGTCATATTTAATTAGCGGCCCGGCGATAAGAAGTCGTTTCGCACACGAGTATTTATTCTTTTTTCGTTTTTTTTTCTTTTTTGACGAACAAAAATTTTTTACTTAATTAGCGGATTGCGACGTGCGTTTGCAAATATTGCGATGTTCCGATCGTTCGCGCCACTGGAATTCACGATACGAGTTTCCCGGGAAATCGATTTCAAGTCCACCTCGCGGATGGAAATTCTTATAAACAAAAGCATTCCGTCTGGTGCTATTGATTTCCAGAGTACAATGTCGCGCGAGGTGTTATAAATAAAACTGCTTCGCTAGTCACCGCTGACAATGTCGTCGTCTTTGAAGATACCATTAAATGCACTTAATTGCCGCCGAATGGATTCTAATTAATCGGATTTGACGAGTTTGATTAGTCACCGACGTTTTTCAAAACCTCGTCTTTTGTCTTTTTTTTTTTTTTTTTGTTTTTTTTCGTCAAACGTAGAATGAAGAATTGAAATGAAAGAGGTTATAAATTAGGTTAAATGAAGTTGATGATGATTTATCAATTGAAGTTTTTTTTTTTTTTGAAAAAGGTTATACTGTACTTTCAAAAAAATTTGGATATGGTGATTAGTTTTACGGTAAATTACCTTAAATGGCCGTAAATTACTTCAATCGAAAAATTACAATAAAAGAGGTTATAAATGAAGTCAATTTATCGATTGAAATATTTTTTTAAAGAGGTTATACTGTACTTTGAAAAAAATGATAATAATTAATTTTACGGTAAATTACCTTAAATGACCGTAAATTACTTCAATCGAAAAATTGCAATGATAGAGGTTATAAATGAAGTCAATTTATCGATTGACATATTTTTTTAAAGAGGTTATACTGTACTTTGAAAAAAAAATTATAATAATTAATTTTACGGTAAATTACTTTAAATGACGGTAAAATACTTCAGTCGGAACATTGCAATGAAAGAGGTTATAAATAAAATTTTTCCGACGTTTTGCAACTTTTTCTCGAACGAGGTTATACCACGCTTTTAAAAGGACTTGCATAAAATAATGAATTTGACTGTAAATTACATCAAATGACCATAAATTACCAAAAATTGCAACGGGAGAGGTTAGAAATAAAGTTTCTGTATATATTTTTAAAAGTCGTTATTCTGTAATTTCAAAAAGACTCATAATTATCAATTTAACCGTAAATGACCTTAAGTAATCCACCATAAAATTCCTTGGTCGAAAAATAAAAAAAAAGAGGTTATACAGTACTTATAGGTTATATTATAAAAAAAAGGTTATACTGCAAATAGCGGTTATACTGTAAAAAGATATTATACAGTACTTACAGGTTATACTATAAAAAGAGGTTACACAATACTTATAGGTTATACTGTAGAAAGAGGTTGTACTGCAAAAAAAATTGCATGTGATAATATGTCGTGACCAAAAATAACCTCAAATGACGAAATTACCAAAG
>JABFOV010006398.1:0-10724 GCA_022817685.1 Aradophagus sp. ZL-2020
CATTAGTGACTATAATATTACAATAGTATAGTCGAAATAATTTTCATACGAGAATGTTGTTTTTGATTATTTTTTTTTTTGCGAGAAAAAAGCGGGAGAAAGATGTAGGAGGAGTTGAGAGGGTAGGGGGAATGTAAAAAGGAAAGGGGAAGGGGGAATATAGTTAGGACCGTTACGTCCGGGTACCAAAAAAAAAAAAAAAAAAAAAAAAAAAAAAAAAAAAAAAAAAAACGAAACAGTTACCAAACTTGACGCGAGCGTCGATCCGGAAACGCCATGAAAAAGCCGGTAATAAAAAATACGTTGACCCCGCTAATTAGTCGGGATTATATACTTTCCGTAGTTTTAGCCAGAAATTATATTCTACTTTTTTACGCGGCAACCCCCCCCCCCCTACCCATTCCAATCAGAAACCAAGCGAATACGCCGTCCAATTGAGTTCTAAATTTCATTTTCATAAATAATTGGACGAACGTATAAATGGGTTACAGCGGCGCTACCTCGAATTGTTATCCGGAATCAATTTTTATTCAAGTGCTATCGTCGGCTCGCGAGCCAATACACGCTGCGCCGCAACTGTAGTTCCGGCTCGTTGAGCGTGAAATTCGTGCCTTTTAATTGCACGGCGAATATAATGACACGTTTGGTTGGCGAACCCGCGACGTCACAAAAGTCGATCGGGCCAAGCTCCTTCGCCACGAGTGGATTTTTCATCCGGCTCGGGCTTTAATCGATATAACGGATGGACGTATCCCGCGTACGTTGCCAATTCGCGGACGTAAGGTCGGAAACGTGGAATGCCCCGTGCGGAATAATACGACTATAAATCGGCCAAGCTTCGAGCCGAGCCGAAACTCCGGCGTTTGAATATTCCGCGAAAGTTTGGACGTATTAGTTGCTTGCTTGTATGACGATTGAAAGGAAGAGCCTCGCGGATTAACGGGTCGACGGTTTCGCATAAAAAGGCGCAGCGAGTAAATAACAAAAACGAAAATAAAATAGAAGGAAAGAAACCGTTTGAGCGCACTAGTGCGACAAAAGCGACATTGTTCGCCTTCGCAGCTCGGCCTTGCCGGCATCGCGTTCTTCCATTATTTGACGCAACTAAAGGTGAACAAGGACGCTTCTTGTCACGCAAAGTCGCCGAACAAAACATTTCAAATATATAACGACGAGCGGTGTGTTGCGTCGGCGAATCGTTCGTCGGGCAGCGAAGCGTTCGCGTTGTGTGTCGCGGATGGAAATTCGCGCTCAAATGTTGGAGATTTAGCGGGTTCGGCGCGAATCTACTAGCTACGGACGTACCGAGGCATGATAGTTTTATCTCCATTAAGATACTTGCCTCGGACAAAACTTTTCTCAACTTCGGCCGGGAGTAGCACGTGTGTTTGTATTATGAGGTCGGTTAACGCGCTTGAATGCACTTCAAACGGTTTAAATAAATAATGTGCGTCAAGTCAAATAAGCTTGGGTGTGTACTCCCCTTCTGACAAATTATATATATTCAAATGAATAAATAAATGAATAAATAATATATTATGAATAGCGACGCTGCAAAGACAAGTCACTTTTAACAGAAAATAGTAGACGCAAATAAGTGACTGAACGACTTAAAGTAAGTCACTTGGTTTTTGTAGGGTAGTTAAATGAATAAATTAGGAAATAAGGTGCAGTAATCTTTGATTAATAATTAATTACGCGAAAATGGAGACTCATAAAGTTCTTGTTTTTCTGCTACATTTAAGCTTCAAAAACCTTTTTTTGGTGGATGTTGTAACTACTCTCTCGGTGAAGAAAAAACAGTTAAATTCAAATCTGTTTACTCAGAATTTTATTAATTTTATCAAAAACAATCAGATAACAGAAAATCTAAATACTCGAAAATCTTAAAGCTGCATCGAATTGCAGATTATATACATCAATCACATTCGTATAACAAATATTTAAACAATAGAAATATAATAATACACATCGCCTCTTCAGACACCAGTCCTAAAATACATACTAAGCCAAAAACAAAGGTGAAAATAAAACACTCTTATTACTTAACAAAACTTTATTTCACTTGAAGACAAACAATTGACTTTCACTCGAAAGAACTTTTATCCAAAAGTCCCTTTAACCATTATGCGTTTAACGTTTACATAAAAAAAAAACAACACTTTCCTTAAGATTTAAAGCAAAGATTATGCTTGCGAGTAATGTTAGTTGAGAAAAAAGACATCGCGGACCAGAATCGTGGATTATAAATTGCAAGATTTGCCAGACAAGTTGATTGGTTTGCCCAATTTGCGGAGAGCTTCGGCCAATCTTCGGCCAAGATCGACATCCACTTGGCTGAAGTTCCTCACGGCCCGTTCGACGATGAACGTGGCAGCGTTTGACAAGTGTTTCGACATGTTGTTAACAAGCCTGGTTCGCGCCGGTCGTCCAGCACGTTTCTCCAAAAATCGGTCACCTGGCCGAAATCGTCCTCGTTCACGGGGTCGTAGCGATCGGCCTCACCCGTGATCTTGAAACTTGGCGACTTAACGGCCGGGCATTCTTGTGGCCCAGAAAAACTGTTCGGGAAATAGTTGGGCGCGCCGTCCTGGTTGTGCAAAGTCATAAAACCGTCGCGCTGATAGTTTGTCGTGGACAACATCTATAATCATAGGAATTTATCGGTCAAACTTTGCCGCGTGATTTATACGGGGTATAAAGATGTACCTCACTTAGATAAATTTCTTTGCTCTGCACATACTTAAATTGTTGAAAAATTTTTGAGTTTGTATACTTATAAAAACGTGACTTGAAAATTACCAGACTTTTTACTGTATTTTAGGAAAATAGAAAAATTATTTGTGGCAAAATGTTTTCTATCAATGTTTATTGCATTGAAAAAATTAAGCAATAGAAATTAGTATAATATAATATAAATTACTTTTCAATGATAAAATTTTACCATTTTTTTCATTAATTGATTTTCTCAATGTACGTCTCACCTAAAATTATGATAAACGTAACCATTTTCTATACGTTACTTGTAATATTGTACACTCTTCCTCTATTTTTCCAAAGTACAATGAAGACACAGTAATTTCAAATCTTTTGAATTTTCAATTTTCAAACGTTTGAAATATTTAAATTGACAAACATACAAAATCAACGCTTTTAATTTCAACGATGACACACCGCGAAGCAGTATTCGTAATTCATAATTTACAATAAAGTATGGTCATTTCTCATGTCTACGACCCTGATACTAATGTTTCATGTAACCACTTCCTCTGTATAAATTAATAAAAAACGTAAAAGCAATACGCATGAATAATCATCGAGTAACTTATGTAACTTGCATCGTACATCGATGTATACGTACCTTGTAAGGACAATTGACTGGAAGTTGAAGATGGTTTGGTCCCAAGCGGTGTCTGTGGGTGTCGCCGTAAGCGAACAAACGTCCTTGCAACATTTTGTCCGGACTCGGCTCAATACCCGGCACCATGTGAGCCGGATCGAAAGCCATTTGTTCGACTTCCGCGAAGTAATTCTTCGGGTTTCTGTCAAGCACCAATTTACCAACCGGGATCAACGGGAAATCCTTGTGTGGCCAAACCTGAAATTCAAAATTCATACATGAAAACGGGAGCAATCAATAACTTGGACTTTCATTGCAAAAAAATTTCCAACGTATAATAATGTAGAATAGAAATCTTTTGATTTAAGCTTTAGTTTTGAATGCAGATAATTTGTATCTTAAATTGAGAATCGAAATTAATCATCAGTGTCTTATTTTAAGACACAAATGTTTTAATTTAATATTTATTTTTTTAAATGATTTTCAACATTCATATAGTAGATTATTTTTCCATTAAAAGTTTTTTACAATTCACATCCTATTATGTCATATCATTTCGAGATGTGCGATGTGAAAAGTAATCAAGCGAAGTGAGAAAAATTGGATACCTTTGTCAAATCGAATGGATTCCACTTGAACTTTGTTGCCTGATCTTGTGTCATAACTTGAATGTACAGAGTATAAGACGGGTAATTCCCTTTGGCGATGGCATTGTACAAGTCTCGGATCGAGTAATCCGGATCAGTTCCGCTCAGTTCCTCGGCTCGCTCCGCGAGAAGATTTTTAATCCCTTGGTTGGTCTGCACGGAAAAAAAATTGCTAATTACTTGTACGCTGAGAAAACCGTGGCGAAGGAAAAAGTGTACATGGGAAAATGATGAAAAATTGAACAGAAAAAGGAAAGCATGTTACGTCAAAGGAGTATCGTATAACTCCTTTCGATAATACTTTTTTTAAAAAGTTTTCATCAGCGATCGTCGTGTTTTTTCAGAAATTAGAAATTTTAGATCAAAATATCTCATCTCACATCTCTTTTTAAATATTCTGCATGAACATTTGTCGTTTTCTTAAAACTTATGAACCAGGTTGTAATTAAAAATTAAAAACTATTCAAGTTCTTATATGTTTTTATGTACCAACTTTTTTATGAACAAAATTTTACGTGTCTTAGTAAAACACTAATAACTTTAGATATATATTATCGCCTTGGAAACCGTATCAACCAAATTTAGTGAATTTTGCAAACTTATCAAAATTTTAGTCTTTTCCAAATGAAACTCCCTTTTTTTCATTTTTCATACGTTCCGAATGTAGTACGAAAGTGGCGTGTATTTTCATGTAACTTTTTTTTCTCCAAGCATGTACCACATAGAACGTCATTCATGAATCATTGATTCAGTCATTAGACCGGGCGAAGTTTGTTCGGCCGTGCAACAAAAAACCAGAAGCGTTCGATATTTATTCATGAGCGCCAACTTTCAAAGTCAATAATGTAACTTCGCGAACAATCATTGACCCACTAGTAATAAAAAAGATAAATATTTATCAACAAAAAGGGCAAGAAAAACAATCTCGAAACTTTGCGCAAAATGATAAATGGTAAGGCGAAACTTTGCCGAGGCAATTCATTCGCTTCTTGATTCGATACTTCTTCATTATTTTTCCAACATTTCGTTGTGACACATTACTGAAGCGAGGTTTCACGACGCGATATAAAATAGACAAACAATTGCCACTTGAGTTTGACAAAGTTTAAGTTTTCATTATTCTCGTCGAGTAGTAATCTTTTACCTCGTTTTCTTTTTAATCATTCTTATTCTTCATCTCGTTTCTTTCCAAACAAAAAAAAAAAGTAACCATTATCTTGTTTGCGCGATAAATTAATGTAAATTAGAATTAAAACAGACCGAAGTTCATTAATAATTGTTGATTTTCTCGTGAAGGAAATGCAATGTATTTTTATAACAGCTGAATTGGAAAATAGCTTCTTTCTATCAGCTGATTATGATTGAGGCCAATTTTTCACGCAACGGTCGTTCCTCATAATTATTTATGGTCTGCAACAAACGGTAATTATTAATATGTCACCTTGTAATGAAACTTGCAATAAACCACTTCGTCTTTGCTGTTGACCATTTTGAAAGTATGTGATCCGTAGCCGTTCATATGACGATAACCGTCCGGGATACCTCGGTCGGAAAATAAGATCATTATTTGATGAGTCGATTCAGGCCTCAAAGAAACAAAGTCCCAAAACATATCGGTATCCTGAAAATAAACGAGATAAAATTATTTATAACATTGTTATTATTTATTTCAAAATGTAATTTAAATTTCACGAGTAAAATTGTTCAACATATTTTCAACAATTTTGTATATTTTTGTTGCAAATATTAATAGTTCAAAGATTGAAATCATATTACATAATTAACTGTATTTAAAATAAAAAATCTTAATCAAAATCAATTTATAAAACTGAAAATTCAAAATACAGGACAATATTTAAATTAAAAAATTTAAAATTAAGTTTATTTGATGACTTCAGCGACTATTTCATAATCATTATTATTATTATTGTAGAATTAAACTAAATACTGTTCAACTTATCGATAAAATCATATCAATCATTAAATTCAATACATTAATTGGAATTGCAAATTTAATCATAATGTATGAACAATGAGCATACTATTTTCAAATAACAAAACAGCAGTTTCACTGTTGAAATGACCACATCTTACCATAGTCATCGTCCACTTATTTTAATGAACGGGATAAAATGAGCTTCCACTTCGTTGAAGTATAATGAACATTTTTTTTGTTGAAATTTTTATCATTATTAATGCTGCTTTGTCATTTTAAATTACCTGAACAAACTGCGTCGAAAATGTTTATCATAAAAAAGTAGAAATTATTGCATCAGAGTAAAACACAACTTTACTCCCACGGTACATACAGTCACAAGTGCAAGAAACGAAATTTCACTCCTTCAAGAAAACGGAGAGTAAAGTATTGTTTGACTCCCGCTTCCAAAAAACAGTAAAGTTGTGTTTCTTTTGTATTCAAGTCAAAAGATTTTGCTTCGTCGAAAAAAATGTTTCGCTTTGTAACATTTTTAAATTTAAGACACCAAAAATGTCTCAAACCAAGACACTTCTTTTAACAAAATAATAATCAAAACCGTAAGATTTCTAATATTAAATTTTTAAATAATTTTACTCAGTTGGTAATTATCTCATTAATTGTCCAAAACCAGAAAACAATCAGTCACCTTGAGATGGGTGGCCGGGTTCCTTTTTTGAGTATGGATAAAACTCGGGAAAAACAGTGGATCCTTTATAAAGAAGATTGGCGTATTGTTGCCGACCAAGTCCCAGATTCCTTCCTCGGTATAGAACTTCACAGCGAATCCTCGAGGATCCCTAAAAGGTAGAATTCCCCTGATTATTGTCATTCCAACTAAGTTCGGGCAAATCACATCCGACCGGCAATTCGTTTGATTATCATTTTGCAACGATGCCCGAGGAGCGCTAATTAATCGTTAGGCCATTGTTCTCGCGGTCATATGTGAATTAATCCGTTTAGCACAAATCGCATTATTCTACAAAGTTACTGCCGTTAGACACCAAGTACTAACTGAATCATAGTTGGATAACATACTTTCGAAACTTTTACATGCGATTTGTACATGAACCATACACTTGTTTACACGCATTTTTACGTAATTCTATTCTTTCGACTTATTTTGGGTAATGCGTTTCAAGTTCCATTAATTATAACGAATTAATTTATTGCCACTAATGATACTTATTCATTATGAAATTCATATTCCTAATTGAAAAAAAACTTTTGTTTTTGTGATTTTAAGGCAACGATTGTGTGGATCTTGCTAATTAAATTTTATGGTTCTGTCGCGTGAGTCTTGTTCTATTACGATTCATGTTTATTGAGAACGCAACGTTTGTTCATACTGCGTAACGGCTGACGTTACCTAAGGCATTATTCGAGAAAAAAAAAATTGTTATTTGATAAAATCAGTGATCGATGAATTAAGGAAAATAGGTCGTGAATTGTTATGACAGTTTTGGCAGTTTAATAATAAATAAACTTAAATGCAATTAACTAAATTTATACGTCAAATTTCTTGAATTGATGATTTGCTAACTCATGCAAGTTTAATCACTTTTTTCTCATCGCGAAATTTCGATTAAATTACCAAAACTTGTTCAACGATGGACTTTACGTGTTGACAAAGGTCGTTTGAGTATATGAACGATTATCCACAAATGTTCGATTATCAACAAATCAAATCTATTAAAATCAGAATTTTATCTTCAACAATCAATTCTGATGCCTGTATAAATCTAATCTTCATTTTAATTGAAGTCAAGTGTGTTTACATTAAATTTAATTTTTATTTCATGTTTCTAACAATTATAATTTAGCAACGTAATATAATAAATCTATCTTTGCCATACAAATGATACTGAAAAATAGTACGACGATAAGTATTATTTTTCGTACTTTTTATTTCCCTTCAAACTTATCGATCGAGAACGACGGAAATAAATAAGACAGTGTTTCCAAATGTTACTCAATATTGCAACAATTCTAGCTCACAATTAAAGCGTAGAAAAATCGGTTAATCATTCATAATTCGCGTTTATATAACTCAAATTAACTTAGATCGTGCATTAGAATTGCATTAGATGCTGAAAGAAAATCAAGGGTGACTAACGAATTTGTAATTTATTCTTCACATCAGAGTAACGACGATGACAATCGACTGAAGTGCAATTGAACTTTGAATTAATTTTATACGTATATCAAGAAAATAACTTTGAACGGCAAAATGAATCGGCATCATTTGAGCGTGAAGTACCGATCGCGTCGCCGATCATTCGAATCTTTCGTTGATATTTTAATTGATCTTTGGTTCCAGCATCCAAGTGCACCATGACGTTACGTAATACCAATGACATCCGTTTTACCTGACGGTGTCAGCAGAACCGCTTTCACCTCCGACCGTTGAAAATCGCACGGCGATCGGCGTCCTTTTGCCGATCGAGGAGAACACTTTGGCTTTGCAATATTTGCTAATGTCGTGGGTCACCTCGAAATAACCGAACGCTCCTGAAAATTACCATAGATGCATCGTTATAAACTGCAATAAAAATTTCAGTTTACATATGTATATTATAAATCGTAAAAATATAATGCACTTAGAAAATTATGAAATATTCTACTGCAATATAATGTAATGAAGATCAATGACTGTTTCAAAATGCTGAGTTAAGTTTTACTATACTTTAATTTACAAAATGAACGTGATTCAAATAAATTTTATTTGAATTCAGAAAACAAATTCATTTCAGCAAAATTTTTTTTCTTGATATTACCCACATTGATCTCATGTTAGAAACGTAAATGAATTTCAGGAAAAAGCGGAGAAAAGGAAAAAGCTATTCATTTAGCATTCTTTCTTATCATTCTCTCTATGCTCACGACTCGCTTTATTTATTATTAAAAAACGAGTTATCGCCTACGATGGAAATAATCGGCCGCCAAATGTTTTATTCTCGATCGCGCGATTGCGTTTATATTTATAAAGTTAAATGACTATAATAACAGATAAAAAAGTTTGACGTAGTAATAACAAACATTCCTAGGTAGGAATCACTGAAACTAATCGAATTCTGATATAGTTGCAAGGTATGGCATTGGCCTGGCCCTGATTGCCACTTTTTTCCATCAAGGCCCTGTAAAGGCCATGGAGTAGGAATAAAGAAACCGCATCAGAGCGTTATTTTTAAGGTAAGTAAATTACCTTCATAATAAGTAATTCATAATTCATAATAAATGGAATCCACTCGTTATAAATGAATGGAATCCACTCATTTTAAAGTTTTATAAGAGTTTGTATTACTCTTACCGGCTCCTTTCGCGTGGACAACTCTTTCCGGAATTCTTTCTCGGTTAAAATGCGACATTTCGTCCAAATAGACGTAATCCTGGATGAGTACGGGCCCTCGTGGTCCAGCCGTGAGGCTGGCTTTTTTGTTGGCAATCGGCGCGCCATTGCCAGTCAGAAGTACAGGTGGTTCACCCTGAAATTATACAGTTAATGTTTAATTTTTGCAAATTTCCAGTACAGTAGTTTATTGTACTGTCGAAGAATATAGTACGAAGAAATTATTTTTTAAGTACTCTGAAAAAATTATAATAAATATAAAAAGTCTGACAAAATATCAAAGTTTTCTGTTTTTCATTTTGTCAGTGTATAAATTTCTAATTTCTAATGAGAATTGTTGCGACAAAAATTAGTGTAGTTTTAATATTAAATTTCTTTGTAAATAAATGGAACAAATAAAACACACTTATGGTACAGTAGATAGATGAATAACGGCATTGTACTCCATTAAAAATCATTTACTTTTAACTGACTTGACTGTATTTATGGAAGGCATAAAACTGTTACGATTGATAACATTTTAGGTTGATACAGGAGAAATGTATTTTGTATTTTGTTGATAGTAGATAAATTAAAGTTTATCAAAATCAGTTTAATGCCTCCGATACTTTAAAACGATGTCGATCTAAATTAATCGATTTTCAAAGTTCAACGTACATAGAAATAAAATTATGTTTATCATTTATGTAACATCCAAAAACAATGTCATTGTTTGTAGAAATTTCAAAATTAAAAGTTTTATACTAGTCTTCATTCTGATTGATTTTAAATTACTAATTAATAAATTAATTCATAAATTTCCGTTATTAATTGAATAATACATAGAAAATATACATTATAATACATAATATATATAATAAAAAAAATAATGAAAATATAAAGCATTATTGACTATTTTGTTTTTTTTTTTTTTGCTTAACCTTTGGATCGTAACACATATTTTACCCTACTTGACCCCATTTGAAATTACTGAATTAGCATGAAAATAAAAAAAATGATAAAAGTATATATCTTTGCCCTGGATCGCAATCTACTATACTATTTCGTTTTTACGTGCAACTGCAAGACACATTGTTTTCAGATCACAAAACGTTATACTTAATTGTTGAAGCGATATATATTCTTCGCGATAATCGTGATGTTTACGTTTCGTTCACTTAACGGAAACCGCATTAACCGCTGAATAATGCAATATTAAAAAAAAAAAAAAAAAAAAAAAAAAAAAAAAATAAGAAATACCAAAAAATTTCATAAAAACAAAGCCAATAATTATTGTTACTAAAGAATATTATAATAATATATATATATTTTTTTTTTTTTTTTTTTTATTTTTTTTCTTTTTTTTTTTTTTTTTTTTTTTTTTTTTTTTTTTTTTTATTTTATATTAATAAAAAAATTAAAATATAACTATAA
>JABFOV010006399.1:0-10724 GCA_022817685.1 Aradophagus sp. ZL-2020
GGCATAGTTTTCAACCAAATTTTGAGATAGCCTAGTCTTCGTCTGGGGCGTCGATATGTAATTTGAAATGAAAATAAGACATGTGCAAAAGGAAAGTCAGAAGAAACAACAAATGTTACTTTTAAAACCTATATTCAGTTTTTGTTTTCAATCTTTGAATATTATTTTAAATATTCTTCAATTTGTACTTTTTCAATAGTTACTTGTCACAAAATAATAGTTGATGCCTAGATATGAAGTTAAAACTTAAAAAATAAATCTCCAAATTCCACTGTCCAATAATCATTACATTTATATAAGTTTTTCTATCATTAATTTTGTAAAATTTAACTAATTTTGCAACAAAAAAACTGAAATAAAGACAAGAAAAGATAAACAATGCTAGGAGTTACTTAAAATTGAAGTATAAAATAAAAAATAAAAAACTGAGTTTCAAAAAAGCAATGAATAAATATTATTGTTTATTACATGTCTTATTTATATTATTGTTTTTATTACATATCTTATTTTTTCAAAAAATGTTGACTTCACTTTAGTAATATTTTTCAATATATTAATATTTTATATTCATTTACGCAATATCGTCCAGCTGTGATAAGTTAACATAATTTTAAACACAAGTTTTTATCCACATAAGAATATACACGTATATGCATAATGGATTTTAATATTCAAATTAAGCAAAGTATATAAATACTACAAAAAAGATAATAAAAATACTTATTGAGATCTTCTTCATTTAGTCCTTCTTTGTTTAGTCTTTTTAGTTAAACTCTTTTTCCATTCATCTGTCGATATGTTACAAAAAATATGATTAAGGAGGGGGATGCCATTGAAACAAAAAATGTTTGATTTTGAACATTTATTATTGAATCAAGTACGTTTCAAGGTTAGATAAACATTGAAATGTTCTTGTTTCAATGTTTGGTGTCCTAAAATGAATTTGTAGTAGTATAATAAGCAAACAGTTGCTTATTATATTTAAGATATTGGAGTCTTTAATTTAGAGAGTCACTGTCTTAAATTCAGTCAACAGTGATTTAATTCAAGCCATTAGTGACTTAATTTAGAGTGGTTGTGGGGTTAAACATGAATAATGCCTATGATTACTAGGTACTAAGAATTTTAATAATATATGGACTATTCTTTTACAAGACCATTATATGTACAATGCGTCTTTTTGCACTTCTTTCTTGATTCTTATTAAACTCATTTATATTTCACTTTAACTATTAGTTACGTTTTGTTTCAAGTGTGCTACTAATTCACTGTCTGCAGCTTCATCATTTTTATAAGAATTCAATAAGAGGAATGAGACGCAAGGCAAAAGAGAATCGAAAGTAGAATCGAAAGCGATAAATGATGTTTGTATAGTCTTATCTGGCAATAATGCAGAGTTTGTGGCTGATGTATATACAGAAGGCGTGTCAAAGAATCGAAGTACTCAAGAGGAAAAGTCTAATTATCGTATATATCAAGTGCTTGCTTTCGGTATTATTGAAAGCTCAGAGTTTTGTTCATTGTAATTGACTGTAATCACTGACGAATCACCGCTTTGGTTCGTCCAAGTTGAAGTTTACAAGACGACTGATGGCAGAACTTTGCAAGGAGAAACAAACAAGAAACAAACCCTCACCGGTATGTCGCTACTTAGCCGTTGCTCGCCACGTAGCCTAGTTTTATCTTACAGTCTAAAGGTCGTTTATCTGGTCAGCTTGCTTACATTGCCGAGCGCTAGGTGTTAATCTCGTGATTCTACGAACAATCCAACGCCACTAGGATCTGAAATGTGACACATTTTTGGATTGATAAATGAAGCAAAACTGATTCCAAAACAAAGGTACAAAGACGACTGGAGTTCCTAATTCATTGATCTGCTGGATTGGTATATGCAATTTCATTGTGACAAAGCACTTGGAAAAACGAAACCATTGCCAATTTGTTCAATCTTGAGAGGTATCAAGTATCTATCATTAGAGTGACGAGTTGTACAGTCAAGATAAAATTTGAATGAATGTAATTAAGATCAGCTTTTTTATTTTTTTTATTCTTTGCTTGTGCGAACGGAAAATTGGAAAAAAGCATTTTAGCGGTATTTAATCTAAAAAGTCACCTTTTGTGACGGCACCAAATTTGTCCAAAATTGTTTAGGTTTTTTTTTCTTTTAAAAAAAAATTAATTTCCTGAGTTGTTGAACAGTACTTTAGAAATATCTATATTTGATTTATCAAATAAAATTGACATCAGCTCAATAGATGTAATCATTTTTGTAAATATTTAAACCTAAAAATCATCTTAATCATTAATCTGGAAATTATTATTAATTGCAATTTTAATTAATTTCTCACTACTGTGATTTGAATTGTAAATGATTTTTATGTCGAAAATCAACGATTTCTATAACAACAGCTAGTAATTTAACTTGAAATTTTATAAATTTTCCCTACAACTAAGGAAACAAGCATTTTTAAATTTTGAGAAATTGCAAATACTTTTTTTATGTATTATCTACATTTATACATTGATTTATATGTCAACTTCTCAACCTCCTTAATCTGTTGTGCTAACGTCGTGGTATAAGATATTTTACCCAACCATTTGTAAAACTTTAAGGCACTAATTGATAATCGTTCTTCATTATTCCAATTGCGGTAACTAGTTGTGTCAATATAAATGTTTCGATACTTGTCATTATTGATGCTTTCCATCTTAAGCAACGAATCTCGTTTGAGTACTTGCCACCAAATCCAAACTCATTTACATAAATATAAACATCACTCACTGATTGTTTTTTCTACTGAACCATTGAAAGCGACGAGAAAATACATTGGGCGTTTCAGTTGAACTGATTGAAAAAAAGACCAACGTGAAGTGAAACTAATATAAAAAACAAAAAATTATGAAAAAGATGGAAAACAAAAAAATACTAGAAGCGCGCAACAGTTTGTAAAGTAGTGTACCTAAACAAATTTTAAATTGGTTTACCACAAAAACTTGCTGCCATTGAACCAACACGAAAATACAAAAAAGAAGAAAACTTTAAAACTGAAATATCTAAATAATTGGATGTACACAAATGAAAACAAAGGTACGAAACATGACAATTGTGAAACCTTTTTGCACTTAAAGACAGCAAATAATTGCAGTCTCAAAATGTAACACGTGCATTCTAGACTACACTCTATGCACTCTGTTTCTCTGAATATAATTAAGCAAATATATATATAGCAGTAGGAAGGAAAATGGTTCACCAGTAGACATAGTTTACAAATCCTTTCGATCTGGACACGTAGAGCAGAAAAGATAACTCAGCTAGAAGTGAAGTGGAACGGCTGATCACAGCGAGAACAACTTGAGTTATGTATGCAGAAAGTTTAATTTCTTCGTATTGTGACGAGTTCCTTGCCCTTTTAATCTATTCAGTCTGATGGTCTGTTTTTAATAGGAGGTCTACGCTCACTGTTGGGGATTGCCCGGTTTTTGTTACAACAACGAAATGCACCCTGTGAAATCGCTCAAAAATACCGGTCCTTTCTTTCCCGTCTCTTCTTTTTTCCCTTTCTTCTGGCCGCGCGTGTGCAATCGTATGCGTGAACACTATTTTCATTCTGATCAGACTCCTCGTGCAACATTGAAATGATTTATTCTCCTTATTAAACACGTAACCGAGAACCGGATGCGCCGCGCATAATCGCGGGACCGCACGTTTCAGACAGCGTGTGTGCACTTTTCGAACGGTTTATAGCCTCGCGTTGCCGCTTCTTTGGCATCAATCAAGCAACAAGCGTCACTTGGACGTGGCCTCCCCTTCGTTGATGAGTTTTTGTTTTCGCGGAATTTAACGAACAGCTGGATTCCGTTGCGATATTAGGTCGTGTTTATAATAAAGCCCGCCGATATTGCACCGGCCAGATGAAAATAATTGAGGCGAGCTGAGCAGTGGTGCCTCCTGTTAAATAGTTACCACAAAAGCAAGTTTGATTATTACATGGCATTCCAGGGATTCTTCGACACTTGAGTTTTAGCCTTCCTCGTTTAGTGACCCCATTCTTTTTCTTCCGAGGGTACGTAAGGTATAGATAATGAGCAACATTATAAACAATTGAAAAGGATTGTTTCAAAATTTGTGTTTTTTTGAGAGAGTCAAATTGTTTTTCTGTCTCTTTGAAACACGTAAATCCGAGGTAAATGCAAGACTTTGATTCAAGCGTTTCTTCACGACACAAGTTCACGTTTAATATTGACTAATAATCAGTTTTTCATTGGGTGGAAACGCCGTTGGAAGGAAACACAATAAATAGAAGAGAGTGGAAGAGAGCGGGGTGCGTTAGACGTTTCTAATACACGGAAGTAACGCAAGAACTAGAAACGTGACTTGTTAATTTACTACTCCGAATCTCAATCAGTTAACATTAACATACAACCGTGGACAAAAAAATAGCATTGTTTGGGGGTGATTACTACCAGCAAAAGTTTTCTGACTCGATTTCAACGCTCGAAAACTTGTCCCGTTTGTTCGCAATACAAGAAATTATCCACTTACGACTAATAAACCAGTGGGACAAAGTTCCACTGGTCACAAGTGGATATTTCTGTGCGCTAGCAAAAGTGACAAAAGAGATGAAGAAAATCGTCACGAAGGTTAAATTAACGTGATTGAAGCATGAGGTTACAGCCGACTCTCTCGAGCGATGAAATTTTCGGTGAAAGCAGCGGTCTGATTGTTGGGGCCGAATGGCACGGCGTGCGGTGTGGTTGCTTAGGCGACACCAAGTATGCACGTTGTGACGATAAAGGCAAGACGCACGGCGACATTCTACAGGACAAAGTGCAGTTGTCGTCCGTGTTAACGATAAGCAGCGCCAACGGGTGACCGAGCACGTGCTTGATCTCTTTCTCTCGGTCGTTGGTTCGCGTGGCGAAGGAGGGTGTCGTCGGCCGCGAGGTGAATGAATCGTCGAGAAATACAAATATGTACTCCGCCGAGGCGAAGCCGAAGAAGCGCAGAAAAGGCCGCGTTTCTTCGGGCTTTTCGATAACACGGCCGATGACGTTTGCCCAAACACCACGCTATCTTTCATTCATTAAATCCGCCGGAGTCGGCCAAAAGCGTCCGACGAATTGTACAAACAGCCGTGGCTGCGCGCTATCGCGTCGACGTCGTGACCGGCAGATAATGATTGCCAGACCCTTGAGTGGTAACGCTTTCATAATCGTTTTGTGGAGAACGCCACGTAGAGAGGGAGTCCGAAGAAACGGCCGGAAATAAATCAAACTGCCGCGTAAACATTCGGATTTGTTCGGCTTCACTTTTATTGGGTGTCGCTAAGCGCTTCCTAGAACCCGCTCGTCGCGATCATTTAAAGAATACAGAGAAAACGGTTGTTGGCGCCGGTGACGTGGCTGAATTTAAACGTGGCTGTACCAACTTGCATGGAACATGCTTTTTTTTGCATCGGAGTAAATGTTGTTTTACAATTGTATAATTTTTGAGTGCAGTTGAATGTTGTAAATATCATATGTTTTAATTGTACGTACAAATGAACTATTGAAGATTTTTGTAAAAAGGCCACGCATCGAATTAATGATAAATGTTTTTATTTTTTATTTTTTAAATTTAGAATACATTTATAGGAGGGACTCGTAGGAATCTGACCAGGCTCGAACCGGATCAGGATACTTTGGTTTTGCTGGGGTATGTTACAGGGTCTGTTCAGACCATGTCAAAACTATATTTCAATCTCCTGATCGATTCCTCGCGTTAGCTAGCCTTACGCCTAAGTATAATCTTCATTAGGGGTATTCCCTCACGGCCTGATCATTCAATAGGGTTGCCTTATCGAGACTGCAATTCAGCCCGATCAAGTTTTCTTCTCCAGTTGTAATCTCATTGTAAATTCCGACACCTAAATATTAAATTTACCTGTAATTCGTAATGTTCAACAAATACTTAGCAACACTGAGAAAATGATGTCGTACAATATGGATTGTAAAATTTCCAGCGTGCTTATTGGTGGAAATACAGCAATCTAGCAATGTCATTGGCTGAAAGTAGTTACGATATGATATCGTGAACAGTCTACTATATTAAATTGTGCACGTTACAATATATCTTGTAATGGTAACAATATGGTTTTTCAGTGAAGGATTTAGAAGTGACTTTTGACACGAAAACCTAACAAAATGGTATCAAGCTCAATCGGCCTTATTCTCATTTATTCATCTAATGTCGTTTTTCTCTGGCGAATGTTTGGTGGTCAACGCACGTTAAGTTGCTTTTGCTCTTCTGCATATCTGTAAACAGAACGTGTGAATGGACGAACGAAGTTGACAACGCGGAATAAACGAATGAATATGAAAAAGAGAAGGAAATTGAGTGAGAAGCGGTTGGCAAGAGGTGAGGGGTAATAAGGAGAAGAAAGGATCTGCGAAACAGGGAGAAGTGGCACGTGGATGAAAAAGAGAGGGGGCAAGGGAGGAATCTTTCGGCCGGACGAAGTGTCAAAGGTCCGATGCTACACGCACGATCACTCCACCGCCGGCAATTTAACGCGGCTATTGTCTCTTCAGCCTTCTTTCTCGTTCATTTGTTCTCCTTTCATTCGCCGTCCAGTCTTTTTCGCCGCCGCCGGTCGTTTTCCCTCTTCGCCTCTCTTCCTCCAATTCAGCAATACCACCGCAACTATGCTACGCCGCCGCTGCTTCGTTATCGCGCCAACAAGTTAATCTTTATAAATAGCTCGAATACACGGTTATATTTAATGCTGACCCTCGCTTTTAACGCCGCTACTTCCTTGCGCGCCGTTATTCCCCGGCACCGCTATCCCCTTCCGTTTCTTGGTTCCCGACTCTCTTTACCGCTCCGTCTTGCCCACCTTCCTCCACGCGATTCAGGTGGCCCGGTTCGACGCGGGGAAACGAACGATCAACGACCGCGCGAAGACACGGGTTCGCCGCAGAATTTGATAATGTCAAGTGGACCGAGCGACGTCGTCGAGCGCCGTTTATTTCAGAAGCCCGGCCGACAATGCAAGTGGGCTGCCCTTTGCATTCTCGGGTGGTGTGTTGTACACTATTTTAAGCTCTTCATAAACTTTATCACCATCGTTTAATTAGGCTAACTCATCTCACTGAGTTATCTCGGCCCACCCTTCGGCCCAGACCGATCCCCCTTCGTGCCCCACTTGCCGGTCTGGCGTAGCTTTTTATGACGAAGAATTACGCAGAAATTGCTGGATCAAGTTTTATCACCGCGCGAGGTAAAGTGCATTATAAAAGACGCAATAACAGTTCCTTTATGAAATATTGCCGGTTCAACGCGATGTTGTTAACTCGGGGCCTTGTTTATTATTTCCGACCCGGAGTTGACGCTTCTTCTCTTTTCCCGGACATTCAAACGCATGAGTGAAAATTGGAGAGAGACGTAGAAGGGGTACGTTTTTTTCTTATTTTTTTTTTTTTCCTTTTTGCCTCTTCAGCTTATCATTTCCAGTGTTATCGACGTGGCCTGGCAACAATTATTTTTTTCACGCAAGAACGAAGAGATTTTGAATAATTTGTCGTTCAAATTCTAATGGTTTGGCGAGTCTTGTTACATGAATTCCTTGCTACACTGTTATTCGTATTTTGATAACATGGTTTCCCTTGAGGCCATCCTCCTGATTTCTGATTGTGTATTGTGAGAATTTTAAAAAAGGAACGTCATTTGTATGATATTTTTCAAATGTAAATTGATTTGTCGCTGGTTTACCTAGATATTTTTTTGAATTGATGAAAAATTAATTAATAGCCCATACCTTTTATTGTTTGAGGCAAAGCTAAGGGCGATTAAAATCTCATCTATGTTCGTTCGCCAACTGTTCATGTTGCTTACACAGTTTCATGTACTTTATAAAATTAGCAAGTTACGTTGGTAGTATCAAATAAAATTCTAAATATATTTTTTTATTGTTTGTCAGAAAATGACATTCTTTTTGTAACTTTAGGTAGAAGAAGTTGTATGAAAATTAGCACGATTTGTTGGAGTTAGTTAATATCGAATGAAGTGTACATAATATTTCAATACTATTATAGAAACATTTTATGTATGGTTTAATAACTTTCCATAATGGCATGGTACGTATTGTCATAATTATAGTATTATTTATAACAATACATTAGTACTTTTTATAAATCATATCAAAAATATTATAATGGTGTAAGAATAAGAAGTACAAAAATTGAATATGACTTATTCATTATTAATTGAATATTGACAGGAGACAAAATAATTGATGAAATTGTTACTAAATTTAAAACTTTTAAAGATTATTGAAATTCATAAAAGAACAATTCTTAAAAGAACAAAATTTGTTTTTTTGTAAAAGTGTACAAATTTCAAACGAAACATAATTTCTTTAATTCTCTTTTCTCCTTGTAAGACACAGTTCTCTTCAGCTCAAATCTATTGTAAACATTGTGGATTTTCGATGTAAAGTTTAAAAAGGAAAACGAAAATTGTATCCACAATAGCTTTATATAAAGTAATACAGAAATATGTAATTAAAAAATTCCATAGAAATGTTTGTTTTTCTTTATACCTCATAGTCACAAATCATTCAAAGTTACTCACGTTTTGTTAGGATTATTAAGATGGTTTACATTAATGTAAACCATCGAGTATCTTACTGGAAAAATGGTACAAAATAGATTTTTTAATTAATACAGCGAGGGTTTTCTAGGAGTTTGAATTGAAAACATTCACTGTATTAATTAAAGAACATATATATATTTTCCAACTTTTTGCAGTGCTATCTTACAAATTGAGGTTTCATTTTATTTACTGTTTTTGTAAAAGAAAATTGAAAAAATTCTTCTACAAATTTTATCTAGTTCAAAATAACACTGATAAAAAAGATTTTACTAAAAAATGTTTTTTTTTTTCTCAAAATTTATTCGATTTTTTTATAGAAAACAAAGAGCAGAGAAAAAAGGTTGTATTTTAGGCGCGTTCCCAACACCATCTTTGTTAATTTCTGTCGATAAATGATAAGGTATAAGACTCTCACCAACCAAATACCCAGTAATCAATCAATTAATCAATCAATCAATATTTGTTGCCAATTTGAGTCAATCCCTAACGAAAGGATCACTTTAAACCATGTTGAGTCGCCGACAGGCGGTTGTTCCATTTGCAATGTTTGTGATTAACAAATTTTAATTTTTACATTAGCATGAAATTTGTAGTTTGTATTGAACAAATATCTGACACTGTTACTGAGCCAAGCTAAAATGTTCTTACAATTTAACATTGAACTTAAAAGACAACCGATTGTCATTTTCTGCGTGGGAGGTATTTTTTCACTTATTTAAAGTATGCAATTTAAAAATAAGGCAAACTTAAATTTGCCAACATTTATAAGCAAGCGAAAATAATATAAAGGAAAATGTCTTAAACATGATCACACTAGAAACACAACTGTTTCATTTTGAGATATTTTTCAAGTTTACTCCGAAGTGGTCGCGCATTTATTATACCCCTTTGTTTATCATCAAAAACCCTGCTCGGTTATCTTTGTTTCTCGTTCTCTTAAATTACAATTTAAAATATACAAAGTATGCGTTAAATTATACATTTAATCTACTTTATTTATTGAAATATCCCATTTCCCTTTACATTTAAGATAAAACGTGAGTGATTTTGAATCTTTGCGCGACAGTGAGGAGTGAAAAATTAACATTTCTGTCATATAAACTTTGAATCTAATATTATTAATTTCTGCATAATCTTTAATACTTATTATAAAAATTGTATGAGTAATGGTGTAACAGCAACCATTATGGCGATTTTTGTTTTCTTTATACAATTTTGTACGGAGGTATTATTGTAATCCACTATGTTTATTATAGATTTGACCTGAAGAGGACTTCACCATTGAAGTCCAAACGTCATCAGGAAGAAAAGACGGTTAACACTTGCGACACTGTTTTCGCTTCTTGACCAGCGTTCGGGGGCGGGTAGTTAAGGTCGTCACACTCGAATTTGACTGGAAACATTTTGGCGACACTCTAAGAGGTCAGTGGAATAAATGCTGTCCATGAACAGACACGGTATAAACTTCTTCCTCTTCAAAATATTTATCTAAATAAAAATTTGTAATTTTTATTATTACTTCGATCCTTTTGGTTCGTATTTTTATTATATATCAAAATATTTTCCGTTAAGGGAGGTGAGAAAAGTATATTTTGCCCCTACACTGAGAAAAATGAATTATAAAAATTACTATCTTTTCTGAGGAAGTAGGGATACAAATGTCCGCAGCTAATAAATTGTTATTCAAAGATAGTAAATTGTACTATAAATTCAATGAAATTATTCCCCAGCTATTAACTTCTATTCACAATGTGATACAATTTACTAACTTCGAATAACAATTTCTTTACTGCGTACATTTGTATCCCAACTTTCTCAGAAAAGATAATAATTTTTATAAGACATTTTTTTCAGTGTAGGGAGTTGAAAACAGAAATTCTTATTTCGCACGATTTTCGCAAGAGTAACATGTTTTTGTTTGTTTCAAACAATTTTTTCAACTGTTATATTTTGTAATATAATTTGTATTTTTGGACTTTTGTGCGTACGCAAAAAAAGTGTGACTGAGCTAGGTTATTGGAGGGAAAGTCTTTGCATCATCAGTTTGAGGCGACTGTTTTCCTATTTTTGGGTCAGTGGTTGACCCAAAGCC